>MNCI01023331.1:62698-132605 GCA_015680685.1 Gnetum montanum | reverse complement strand
GGCAAAGTTGGCTGAATCTCTTTAAAGTAAGTCATTTGTAGTTTACATGCAACGCAATCGTTACATTTCTCACAACCGCATGCCGCAACAGCACACACACATACTCACATTAACTACTGAGTTTATTTGGAGGTATCTGGGCCTTGGTGTTGCCAGAGACCAGCAGGCACCTAAATCCTATTCAAGGATACACATTGGCGGTCGCGTCCCAAACGGTCGCCAACAGTAACCCCTCATGTTCTGCCACATTTTTGGTACAAGGGAATGTAAATCAATAAGTGGATGGATGCATTTCCCTAGAGGGGAATGTGATTATGGCAACAACACTACCTCCTCATGTGGTTGATGCACCATCAAAATGTAATATGGCTTCAAAATGCAATGGCACAGCATGGACATTACTGACATATTCATTTGGGAATTCAGGGTCTATGGTTGCTTGGTCATCGATTGGCGAAGCCGTGAGTTGGGTTGCTATGGCTTGACCCTTGGTCAACGATTGGCTTACATAGCGTAGGTCGAACTTCGCGGTTATTGCCTTCCATTAGGCTATCCTGCTACTTTTGTACAAGTTGTTAGTGATAGCTCAGAGTATGTTGCTCTTGCAAATGACATTGGTTGTGCTGCGGAATAGGTAGTGTCATCAATTTTTTAGTGCGAACACCAAGGCTATGCAATTCCTTTCCACTTCGTTGTACCTTGTCTCATGTTCTATTAGCTTATGACTTAGATAGTACACTAGTATCTCGAAACCATTATCCCGTTTCTGACATAGCAATGTGGCAATAGATGTGTTAGAGGTGACGAGGTAGATAAAGAAGGGTTTGTTCCCTTGTGGCAGATGCATAGTCAGGAGGTGTGAGAGTTTCTCCTTTAGGTTGTTGAAGGCTTGTTGACACTGGGTCATCCATTCAAAGTTAACCACCTTCTTTAGAAGATGTTGCATGGGGTGTAACTTGTCAGTCAACCTTGTTATAAATCTTCAAATTAATTGCACTCTACCTTGTAAACCACATAACTCCTTAATGTTTGTGGGAGGCACTAGGTTGACAATAGCCTTGACTTTGTTAGGATCCACCTGTATTCTACCCTCCGACACCACAAACCCTAGCATGTGTTCAGTTTTCACCTCGAAGATGCATTTCTTTGGATTGAGGCATAGATTGTGTGTTTGGCAACATTTGAGAACTACCCCTAGGTCATGCAGGTGGTCAACTGCTTCCTTGGACTTGACTGTTATATCATCCACATAGTTGTTTAACGTCTCCAGGATGTAGTCACTGAAAATGTAAGTCATGGCCTGCTGGTAGGTTGCTCCAGCATTCTTAAGCCTGAAAGGCATCATGGTATAGTAGAAGGTTCCCCATGGGGTCATGAAGGTTATGGATAGCTAGTGATATGGGTTAATATAGATTTGGTTTTATCTAGAGAAACCATCCATAAAGGATAGTAGAGCATGACCAACCATGGTGTCGATGAGCTGGTCAATGCTTGGAAGTGGGAAGTCATCTTTAAACATCACCTTGTTCAAATCCTGAAAGTCTATACAGTTCCGTACCCCTCCCATTTTATTTAAAACCACAACGATGTTGGACATCCACTCTAAATAGTCAACTGCACGGATGAAACCTACTTGGTAGAGTTTAGTGATTTCATCCTACATGACTAGTGCAATTTCTGGCTTAATTTTGGGAGCCTTCTGCTTGACTGCTTTCACGTGTGGGTCTAGGATGATGTTGTGCTAAATCAATCACAGATCCAAACCTAGCATGTCACTATACGACCATGCAAAGACATTGATGTTATCTTGCAGAACCTTAGCTACATCTTTGTGCATTTGTGTGTCTAGGAGGGAGCTCATTTTTAACATTTTCACCTCCCCCTTTGATGTGGTCATAGGTGTCTCAATGAGAGGATCCTCAGTTACGTCCCTGGCCTCTAAGTCTAGAGACTTGATCAAATGCTAAGGCTAGTCTGGGGATGTCTCTAAGGTTGCTATACTACTAGTCATGGTTGACCCTAGTCAATCATGGCAGGGTTCAACTATCTCACAAGCTCACTCTATGGTCCTGCTATCATCAAAGGCATGGAAAGGTCACGATGGATTCCCATCTCCTCCTTAACCTGCCATCATAAGACGAAAGCCTAGTTAAGAGGTACTTGTCAAAGACATTGTGCAATGGAAATTTGCAAAGCAGTGATGAGGTTCAAGTTTGCTATTTTAAGATTAGGGTGGATCATTAAGGCATAAGAGTGTAGGACTGCAAGATGTGTAAAACTGCTGGTGTGAAGCTGTGTGGTTGTCAATATGTAGGTGTCAAAGTGCTAGTTTAGTGTCATTTTAGACTGCCAAACTGTGACATGTCATGCAAAATAATAGTATATGAAATAGGAAATTTTGTAGATGTGAGAAATATCAAGTTGTTACTATGAAAATACTAACTATAGATGCAAAACCGCTAGAGATTGCGAGATTGCCTATGTGGAAGAAGATGTGGAAAATGCCAATGCAAGCATGTGGTATTGTTAGTTTAATGTCATTGTGGACCATTAGGAATGAAACTGTGCTAGGGATGCTTAGTTTGAGATCTTTTTAGACCATTCGTATCGCGATTGCTAGGGTTACTAGTTTAAGGTCTTTTCGGACCCAAAATAAATATATCTTTTTTTTTTTTGTTTTTGGGAATGCAAATAGCTAGCCTAAAGCATGTCAAGGCTTTAATGCTAATAGTGTTGTGATGTTGTGGAAAGCATGCTATGCTATATAGCTTGCCTTGCATTAATCGGGGAGAGAGAGAAAAATTTTCCCTCTTTGTCATCATGGCTATAAATGGGGGTTGAACCCTAGCAATTTTGCCATTTTTACCGTAAGAGAGCAGAGCCTACATCTAAGCATAAGGCGATTTCAGAGTGCGGAGAAATTGTGTTATTCAATTGATAAAGCAAGCTTTTGTGGTGAAAGATTCTAGTTTGCAAACAAATCTACAAATAGGACAATGGCTCCTAAGACCTACCTGGTGCTTATGAGGGTTGCGGAGGTGGAGAATGCTTTGACACACATGTTGAAGGCATGAGTTGCGATGGGGCAGAGCACACCGTTGATCCAATAAGTTACCGTGTACCCCCTGCCTCTTCATTTTTCACTTTTGATTATCTTCTGCTCCCATTGTATGTCCTATTTTTTTTGTATTCATCCATGGCTATCTGCATTTTATGTGGTTGCATCGGGTTGACCTTTACATCACTACCACCATCATCTCAGTCGTGGCGGATGTATGAACATTACGTCGCGATTGCATGTAGGCTCCACCACAGTTGTTATGATCATGGGGGCTAAGACAGTTTGAGTTGCCTGACCTAGCATGCCATGACATAAAATTTTTGAAAAGGGGGCTAAGCCATGCATGATGTGGTAACGTGACACACATTTTATTAGAATATGTCATCAGTTTCTTTGTTGCCACGCTAGGTTTATTCGCATGTTTTCACTATGCTAGGCCTTCGCACCCTTGCTACACTATGCATGGGTGGAGGGGTATGTTACGCTATACACACGGACCACTAGACTTTGCTACATTGCACGTACATTGCCTTTAAGTAGGAATGGTGCTAACATTTGCTGATTGTGGTGTATAGGGTGGGACTAAGGTCTAGATTGATCATTTTAGACATCTGCAAGGTCCTATGCCATGTGAGAAAACTTGTGGCCAATGCCCCTTCTTCCCAGATACATTTAGAAGAGTGGGTAGTCTAGTTTAGAGATGGGGCATAGGACTTTTTGTAATTTCTTCTTAACCAATTTAGTGTGATTGTCTGGTCCTCCTTGGAGAAGGTGGAGTCGTCAGGCATAATAGAAGGCATGTTGTCTAGGGTGAGTCACGACATTCTAAGATATTTTATCAAAGGGGATTTTGCAAGTAGGCAGGGAGAGGGGTCCAATCAATGCTCAACATAATTGAGGCATTTAGCCTGGATCTGGAACATCCCTAAATATAACTGTTATAACCAGTACAACACACTATTCCTTACACGTTTCATAGCGATGTGCTTTCAAAACCCTCAGGGAACTATTTATTGCATTGGTGGGTGAGTTTTGCAATCAAGCTCTACTATGTTGTGCAATGCTATCCGTATTGGCTGAATGCTAATGATGTGTGTTTGCCACTAGGTTCTACATCGATGATAAGGGGCTTCACGACCAAGCAAGCTTGCTGGCTATAGCACAGTTGGCCTTGCAGGAGTTCTCCTCTACTGAGAACTTGTGAGCAGGTGTGATCAGTCAGTGTGGAGGGGAATACCAATCTTACCTACGTAGGTTTCCAAATATCTACCATCAATCTGAAGAGAAGGTTTGGCTACACATGGAATGGGAACTACCCCTCAAGCTGGTCATGGTTGAAGAGGCTATGATGACCATACTTCCACTGTCCTCATTACCATATAGACCCGGTGGGTCAAAAGGTAAATGATGCATGCCCAAATTCTTTTGAAGTTCATGCATTTTCTGTGTCATCATGCTAAGTGTGTTTTTATGGAGACTGTTGTAGGGACGAAGAAATCCCAGGAGGTGACAGTGGTAACTGCCAAAATGCAAGGAACAAACATTTATTTTAAATATAGCAAAGTGGTAGTGTGCTAGTGCTTGTTGGACTAGAGGGCTTTAGCCTCCCTGGTCATGAACATCCAGAAGGTGGGACTCATGGATCTATTCATGGCCTCCAAATCCTAACGTTTTGGCTGTCGAGATGCTTTCTCTGGTCAAGTCCTTTTCTAAGAAGGCAGGCCACTTTTACATGTGCATATAGGGTGTGGGGGTGGTCATTGAAATCAATGACCAGCTATTTACAGATCTGCTTGGTGTTCCCCCTGACGATGCTTCCATAGGATTGAGGTGTAAGCAGGAGTTGACCTTGATGAAGGAAGACATTGAGGAATGATTGCGACTTGTCAAGGAGCGAAAGGGATTCCCCATGTATTAGCTTAAGAGCAGACTTGCCATGGAGATTTACCTTACCTTTCACACCTGTGCATTCCCCCAACTGCTCACCCAAGGGAAGTTCTTGGGGCTTGAGTAGGCCTGGATAACGCGAGATATTATGGAGGAGGGGGCCCGTTACGACTAGGCCAACTTCCTATGCAATGGCTTGTGAGGTGAGATTTTGGGACTTTGTGAAAAAATGGAGTCCCACTCCAACATAAACTATGCCTTCTATATAGGCTATCTGAAGTGCTTCATAGAGTTTCTGGTGACTCAAGACGATTGGAATTGGGTTGAGCGTGATTGCAACTAGATTTCCAGGCCCTGGATTCAACAAGTCCTCCGGACCATGCAAGCCCAAGACCTCCTAGATGTAGTCGGGAAGTCACTATCTGTAATGACCAAAGGTTTAACGGCTCACAGCATTCACGACCAAGACAGTATGAGGGAGATGCCCCCTGCTATAGTTGGTAGCATGATGTGGGGAGAGCGTCTCATGGCCAAGACCGTGCCTAAGGGGTTGCGAAGGAAGAAACCTCCTCCATCTAGGGAAACTCCTCTCATGGAGGAAGAAGAGGGATGAAGACTGCAGCTTAAGCTGTAGAGGACACAACCTCCCATTGGTAAACAGTTTTGTGTAATGTTTATTTTGCTATTGTTTGCTGTGCTATGCCGTGCTAGATGGTATAGCGTAGCATCTGTTTTGAGTTAGTTTGTTTTGAACTGACGCAAACATGTTTTTTTTTCTTTTTAGCAGAGGATGAAGAAGAAGAAGGCTAAGAGGAAGTGTCGACCCTTAAGGCAAGGGCAACGCATGGTGATGTGGGGGCCCCAATTTCAGAGGAAAGGGTCCCAGTCAACAATAAGGGAGTTCCAGCTTCTAAGGTAGGGACTCTGGTCATCAGGGAGCCTCTTGTCAATGAAGAGGTACCTCCCTTAAATAAAGAGGACACTCGTCACCTAAAAGGGAAGGTGCCAGAGCATGACGAAGGGACCTATATGGACTTCACAAGACCTTCCATGTAGGCTATAGTTGTCATCTTGCCTCATTAAGAAGAAAGGTTGTAGTCAGAAGTTGGTGAGTTTGGTGATATGTTTGCCCCTCTTTTTTTGTAATTCATTTTGGCTATTGCTAATGGGCTTAATTATGTAGCAAGTGCTACTGCTGAGGCTATGGGACCTTCTCTGATTCATGTGGAGTCATGGGCAGAGCTCCCTGACAAATTTACATTCATGCAAATGCTTGTCAATGACTTGATCAAATTCCTTCGATAGATGGACCCTGACTTAGGTAGGTATTAGTTTTAAATGCTCCTATCTTTCTATGCTGAAAACTTTTAAATTTGTTGATTTTGTTATGCTAATGTGATTGCTACGCTTTTCATGGCGTCATAGCTTCTTGGCTCAAATGGGACCCAACACGACCTCTGAAAGTTGGTGCTGTGCCTACACTCTCACCCGATGTGATCAAGGTGCCTCGTCATGTTTTCAACGAGGCTTACAAGTGTGTCTTGCACTCGGCATGCACTTTATGGGAGTGTAAGTGTGTCAACAACGATTGTGGAAGTGGGTCCAAAGGGCTGAGCAATGAGAGGTCAAGTTGGTCATTGATGTGGAAGATCTCTAGTCGAGGAATGATTTCCTCATAAATCATAACCCTGATGTTCAGAACCTGCATAAAGCCATATACGACTATGTCAGATTTTGGACTATTGTTCATTAGAACGTCGACTCTACTTGCGAGATAGTCGAACAGCATATGCAAATGGAGCTACTAGACCAAAAATGTCAAGACATGAAGGATATTAGTGCCAAGGTTTTCGAATGGGGGCGGACTCAAAGGAACCACAAAGACATGTACAAGCTAGAGAACGACATCCATCGAAAATTATACAAGGATGCCGCCATGGAGGCTTTCACATATGAAGCTTTCATGAATGCAATCGGTGTTTTTGAGGCCTATGCTAAGTTCAAAGAGCATGTGAAGGTTATGAAATCTCCTAACTTGAAAGTAGACCTTGCTACAGGAGAGACTGTAATTGACCCCCTTTCTCTAGGACATCTGGTATGGACAACCATGGAAAGGAAAAGGGTCACCACCATGAATGTTGAATCTAATGACAAACGTTGGATGGACATCATGACAGAGGAGATTTGGTGTCACCTCAGTCTTAGTCTAGACTGAATACCTCTTGAGACCAACGTAGGCGTTCTTCAGGTTAGTCGCGTTACTATGCAGATACTCATGCTATGTCATACTTTGCATTTGTTGCCTTAACCAACCTTTTTATTCCTACAATGTAGGCCTAAGAAAAGGGTGCAACACCCATGGAGGGATGAAATGGAGAACCAGTAGGAGACAACGTGGGGGAGGGTAATGCACAAGCGAATGAAGCAGAGACAAGCGATGACGATGCAAACAAAAATGACCCATGACATCATGGGATTTTCTTTTGAATTTTTGAAATGTTGGAATTTTGTAAAAGCTCGCAAACATTGTCAACAGATAAAAATTTTGAATAGAGTAAAAGTTTTAGAAAAGAAGCTGATTTCGCATTAACTTTCATATTGTGTAAGGATTTCATGTTTTCAATAGCTAGTTTTAGGCCATCTTGGGCCATTATGTGACATGCCGAAAGGACTATAGACTAACAAAGAAAAAGGTAACTATGATAGTTTTAGGCCATTTGGGCTATTTCCACAAGAGATAGTACATTAGCAAAGTGAAATGCTGGATTTTAGGCCATTTCTGGCCATTGCGTAACAATGCCTGAAGGATGGCATGTCATCAGAACGAAAAAAAATAATGTTAGTTTTAGGCCATTTTGGGCCATTATGTAACAATGCCGAAAGGAAAACATGCTATCAAAGCAAAGTAGAGAAGAAGCAAATGTAAAGGGGATGGCAACTGAGCAAGAGGCACTGAGGTTGCTATGCTATGCGTAGCTGCTTCTTGACCCATCATGGGTTGATCGAAACGTAGGACCGAAGTGTTTCGCTAGGGCTCTTGTTCATGTTATTATCCTCCGCTTGGAAGGATAACTCAACCCATGCATTTTTGATTTGGGAGTTGGCTTTTTGGGCTGCCCCTTCTGTTGAATGGTTAATGCGTGCGTGAGCATGTGCCTTACTTTTGGAGGTTGTAACCTCTCAGCCCTGCTCCATTTCTATGTTGCTTATTACTTGTGTTGCTACTTCATTGCCACGGATCACCACCTCCCTACCTTCATATGGTAAGTGGATTTCCTGGTGTATAGGCAAGGAGATAGCCCTGAGTTGCACTAACCATGGTCTTCCCAAGATTAGGTTAAACCTAGGCATTTCTTCAACCATAATGGAGTTTGCACCTTGTGCCAACCGAAATTGTCAGTGCGAGGCTGGAACGTTGCAGACACCGAAAAATCAGCGGGCGAGCACAGTTGACCCTGCCTCCGCTTGAGGGGGAGCTGGAGTGGACGAAGGCAGATTGCCTTGGATGGTCCGCACGCAGATCAAACAAGGACTTCCCCGAGCGCCGCCGAAGCGTTATGCGCTGGGTTATACGTAAATAGGGCGTAAGCGATGAATCAGGCATGCACGGCGTAAATATAACGGGCGTGAATGGCGTAGGGAGTAACAGCGTAAACAGAAATGAACACAGCGTGAGCGTACGGGCGTGACAGCGTAAACAGTAAATGGATGTAGGGCGTAAGAAGCAAACGGCGTGAACAGTGGGCGTATACAAACGAAGACGGAGCGAAAATGCAAGTGGGCGTGAACGAAGGGTGGGCCAAATTGATGTAAAACTAAAAAAGAGCTCACAGCGAGCGTAAGCAGTGGTCGTCTTCGGACGTGAACCAAGCGCAGAGAGCGAACGTGAACAGGCGTAAACGAAGCACGGGCCGAATCAACGTAAAACTATAAAAGAACTTGCAACAAACGTAAACAATGGATTATAGAGTTAAAATGTTGTGCACCGGTCTAACGCAGTTGTGGAGGGACACAAGGCGGATGTAAAGCCCCGGTGGACAGAGGGATGCAACTGGTTGACGCGATAGGCGAGGGGCAGACTGTGCTCAGCGTGCAGCGTGCAGCGGGCAGGACTTCCAACGTAAGCGTAAGAGTAGAGGGTTTCAGCAGCGTAATTGCTCTGGGTTGGCTCTGGTAAATTTCTGTCGCCCTGTAAATGTGGAAAACTAGGCTATTTATAGGGGTAGGGTTACCGGGAAAAGCGGACGAGGGGACACGTGGCGTATAAACCGGGCGTTACAATTTAGAAACTCGGTACACGCTGGGCGTATACATTACAAGCTGGCGTGTACGCTGGGCGTACACGCTGGGCGTAAACGTTACAAGCTGGCGTGTACGCTGGGCGTACACGCTGGGCGTACACGCTGGGCGTAGAGACCGACGGATGTCCACTTGCTTCAATCCTTGCTCTTTGGTGTAATCTTCATGTTGCCATTGGAAATCCTGTCATCGAGCGTGTGCCCCTGCCGCACCTGGGCGTGTACAGTGAGCGTAGACGCTGGGCATGAACGCTGGGCGTGTACGCTAGGCGTGAACGCTGGGCGTGAACACTAGGCGTGAACGCTGGGTGTGTACGCTGGGCGTGAACGCTGGGCGTGTATGCTGGGCGTGAATGCTGGCACAACACTTAAAATATTTTTGTGGTGTTTCATTGGCCCCTCTTTGTTGACGCTTGGAGGAATCGACCCGAGAAGCGTTGACAAAGAAGCGCAAAACACCACAAGCAGCTCGATAAAAGCCTTGTCCCTTGTCACCTGGCCAGACCTCATCATACCGTGTTCAGTGGTAAATGGGATTGAAAGGGTGAGATTGGAAACTGGCGGGAAGGAAGGGATCGTGGGGATCGGTCATTGCCCGATAGACCATGCTGGGAGAGTAGGGTGCTCAGGTGTGCAGTATGCTGGTCCTTGTCGATAGCCATCTTTCAACCGACTCGGAACTCAAGCGTGTGCGTCCTTTGGTGGAACGGTGCTCTTGGTGGTTTTTCAGGAGAACCAGTTGTTACTACCAAAGCCACGGGGTGATGTTTTGCATTCTTTGGAGGAACAGCTCCCTTCTTTGGGGAAACCGTTAGCGAAGAGCCAAAGCCATGCGATAGGAAGTTTCTCGATTGCGCTTGACATGGATTTTTTTTTTTTTGAACTTGTACTCATGCGCGAATCTCATGTTCTATGTGTTACGACTGCTGTAACGTTTCACAGTGTGCAATAGTTTAGTAGATGAATAGTGGGCTTTCGGGGAACGGGAATGTGCGGGTTAACGGTTCGATTTAGTCTTGCCAGGTGAGCAAATGGACATTGCCTCATCTTGCTACTTACGATGAAACGCAACTTCGTACGAGAGCTTCTGAGCATCATCCTGCAAACACAACTCCAAAGAGACAAGAAAAACCATGAGTGAATCAATGAGCTAAGATCAGGCGGACAAAAGCACTGAGGGCAATCCTGAATGTTGAACGTGAATGTCGACGATGAAGGATGTAATGATTCTGGCGAATGAAAGTGACCATGAGATGGGGAGTCACAGATGAATGCGCTAGTTTATAGTCTTAGCAAACTATCATGGGTTAGTTTTGTGTCGTAACCCGTTGGACATTACCTGTTTAGCGTCGTGGTAGATGGTATGTTGCCAGTTTTGAGTCTTAGCTGACTACAGAGAGGCGAGCTAGTTTATAGTCTTAGCGGACTCTGGGGAGTCTGACGGTGCCATTTTACTGTCATGCCAGAGGGGTGCTAGTTTATCGTCATTTGCGGACGTTGCGGGGTATCCTTTTATTGTCATATTCTAGGACAATGATGATGTCAGTTTTAAGTCGTAACTCAGGACTATTCTGTGGTATCAGTTAATAGTCATAATCCAGGACTATTCTGTGGTATCAGTTTATAGTCATAATCCAGGACTATCACGTACCTGAGTTCGTACTCATGTATAGAATGGTTTGAGGAACAGATGATTGGTTGGATTTGCAAACTCTTTTCCATCCATGTCGGCTAGTTTAAATGCCCCATTGTCAAACGCTTTGATAACAAGGTAAGGCCCTTCCCAGTTGACTAAGAATTTATCTGGGTGTTCCGAACAGCTTTAAGTATGAGGTCTCCTTCTTTGATGGGGCGCTTATGAATGTCATGTTGATGCCGTTGCCGTTGTTGTTTCTGGTACCATTCGATCTGATCGAGTGTACGTACGCGTTCCTCCTCCACCGAGTCCAGGTCGATGATGCGTAAATCATTGTTTTGCTCATCGTCGAGGAGTCTGGAGAGCGTGATCCTTAGAGATGGTACCTACAGTTCTAAAGGTAAAACAGCTTCTGAACCGTAAACAAGACTATATGGGGTTTTACCTGTCGAGGTCCGATGCGTGGTACGGTATGCCCATAACGCATACGCCAGTTGTTCGTGCCATCTTCGTTTGCTCTAGACAAGCATCTTTTTGAGTACTGTGATGATTGTCTTATTTGTTGATTCTGCCTACCCGTTGCTTTGAGGGTAGTAAGGGGATGAAAACAAGTGTTTGATCCCTAGACTATCGCAGAACATTTTGGTCTCGGCGCTACTAAATTGTGGCCCGTTGTCGGTGATGACTGCCATGGGAATGCCAAAACGGGTTACAATGTTTTCGAGGATAAAGCTGCATACCTGTTTAGAAGTAGTTTTACGAAGGGGCGCCGCTTCTACCCATTTCGTGAAGTACTCAGTCGCTGTTATAATAAAGCTATGTCCGGCAGAAGATGTAGGTGTTATCGGGCCGATGAGGTCCAGTCCCCACTTCTGGAAAGACCATGTGATTTGTGTTGTGTGCAACTCGTTTGGTGGAATGTGGATGAGATTACCGTGTTTTTGGCATACACTACATGTTTTGACCTTGGACTGACAGTCGTGTTCCATGTGCGGCCAATAGTAGCCTAGGCATCTTATTTTGGTTGCCATTGCCCTCGGTGCGATGTGCCCCCCGCATATTCCGTCGTGCACCTGTTCAACAATTGTTTGGGCCTCGGTGCTATTGACACATGTTAGCAGTATGCCTTCGTAGGATCGGCGGCACAACGTATCCCCTATTAATGTGTATTGCTTAGAACGCTTGCGTACTACATCCTTTTGCGCGTTGGTTAAATGTTGGGGTGCTTCACCGCGCAGGAGGTATTCTTTTACATCATCGTACCATTCATTAGTGTGTGTTGTACTGACGGATGCAATTGGAAGTGCGTCAAGGGGGTTGGTTATGGGCTCGACACAGCTGGTCACGGAGCTCGGTAGTGCATGAAACATGTCAGGGGATATGTTTAAAGCTAAGGTTGCTAAGGCGTCTGCAATGGTATTGTCGTTCCTAGGGTTATGTTGGACGTCAACCTTTTGGAATTGTTTAAGTAGGTGCCTAGCCAAATCACAGTATGGTTGTAAGTGTTGTGCTTTACACGTATAGACATCTGTGACTTGGTTTTCGACTAGTTGTGAATCCCTTATGACTACGAGCCATGTAATGTCCGAGGCTAATGCGGCCGCGAGACCTCTGAGGAGACCCTCATACTCTTCTATGTTGTTAGTACAATGAAAATTGAAGCGATAGGCGAAAGGCTTAATTTCTCTAGAGGGGTACGTGATTACAGCGGCAGCGCTTCCTCCTTGGGAGGTGGATGCTCCGTCGAAGTTTAGAACCGCCTCATAGTCATCTGGCACCGTGTCTATTGTATTTACATTCTCGTCTGGGAATTCGGGTTCTATTGTACCTGGGTCATGCGTTGGCGATGTGGTCATTTGATTCGCTATGGCTTGACCCTTTACTGACGATTGTGCTACATAGTGCAGGTCAAACTCAGCTATGATTGCCTTCCAACGGGCTATCCTGCTTGACTCATAGATGTTTCCAGTTATGGCTCTGAGCACATTATCTTTACAAATTATGTTAACTTGATTCTGGAAAAGATAATTTCGCCATTTTTTTAAAGAGAAAACTAAAGCTAAGCATGAATTTTCTACATCGTTATATCTCTTTTCGTGGGCAACCATTACATGACTCAGGTAGTATACAGGTACCTCAATTCCGTCATCCCGTTTTTGGCACAACATGGATGCGATTGATGATTCTGATGTTGCCAAGTAGATGTAGAACGACCTATCGTTTTTGGGCGGGAATACGGTGGGTAACCGAGCGAGTGCTATTTTAACGTTGTCAAATGCTTCTTGGCACTGCGATGTCCATTCAAAGCGGGTGTTTTTGCATAGTAGGTGGTTCATAGGTGTAAGTTTTCCCGTCAAATTTTCTATGAACCTCCTAATGAACTGCAACTGCCCTTGTAACCCTCGGAGTTCGGTTAGATTGCTAGGTGGTTTTAGGTTCATAATGGCCTTAACCTTATCGGGGTCTACCCGTATCCCTGTCTCTGAGGCTACAAATCCAAGCATTTTGCCCGTTTTGACGCTGAAAACGCATTTCTTCGAGTTAAGCCTTAGTTCGTATTTTAGACAACGTTTTAATACTAAGTCAAGATCTTGCACATGTTGTTCTGGCGATTTTGATTTGACCACTATGTCGTCCACGTAATCATTGAGCGAGTGTAAGATATAATCACTGAAGATATACGTCATCGCTCTTTGATACGTGGCCCTAGCATTCTTGAGACCAAAAGGCATCATTGTATAACAAAAGGTTCCCCAAGGTGTCATGAAAGTAGTTCGGAGCTGGTGTTCTGGATTGATACGTATCTGGTTATATCCTGAGAAGCCATCCATAAAGGATAATAGGGCATGCCCAGTAGTTGAATCAACTAGTTGATCAATGCTAGGTAAGGGGAAGTCATCCTTTATGGTTGCTACGTTAAGGTCCCGGAAGTCAATTCAAAGACGAATGCTTCCGTTCTTCTTTGGGACTATAACCATGTTCGATACCCATTCGGCGTAATCAACAGCCCTAATGAAACTAGCTTGATAGAGCTTGGTAATCTCACTACGAACCGCTAACGCCACTTTGGGTTTGACCTTTCATGCTTTCTGTTTTACTGGCCTTAGTTTCGGGTCAAGGATGATGTTGTGCTGGACGATACGGGGGTCTAACCCGGGCTTGTCTGTATAAGACCACACAAATGCCTTCATATTGTCCTTAATTACGTTTTCGAGGTCTCTAGCCAAACTTGGTTCCAGTAGTGTACTTAGTTTTAGGATTTTAGTTTCCCCGTTGGGCATGGTGATAGGTGTTTCGGTTAGAGGGTCCTCGGTAATGTTTTCAGCTTCAATGTCGAGGGACTTTGTCATTCCCTCATATTCGTCAACGGTTTGCTGTGTTGAAGCTATCGTAAAGTCATTCGCTGATGAGTTCGTGTAAACGAGATTCGCATCGATACTCCTTTCAAATGCGCCGTATGGTCCATCAATGACCAACGGCTCGGTCAAGCGCTTGCAATCCATTAGGCAAGTTCCTGTCAATGAATGGAAAGCCTGATAACATAGCGGAGGTCGTTTCAGGTCTTTCGGCAATCTTTAGCGTACATGTGTGAAAATGAGTTAACATGATAAACGAACGACAGTTTAATGCCTTACCAGGCAGTGAATGGTAGTTTAATGCCTTACCGGGCAATGAATGGCAGTTTAATGCCTTACCAGGCAACGAACGGCAGTTTAATGCCTTACCGGGCAACGAATGGCAGTTTAATGCCTTACCGGGCAATGAATGGCAGTTTAATGCCTTACCGGGCAATGAACGGCAGTTTAATGCCTTACCGGGCAACGAACGGCAGTTTAATGCCTTACCAGGCAACGAACGCCGAAATTTGTTGTTTATGTCGTTTTTTGTGTGTAGGATTTATATCTTTTTTGAAAAATTCAAAACGGATTTTAAAAAGCGCGAAAAACAAGGCAAAAAGCAAGAAAAATGGAAAAGCGGTGGCGGCGGCGGCGGTGTCAGCGTCAGCGTCAGTGTCAGCGTGAACGCGCTATAAAAAGGAAGCGGGGGCGTCATTTTGTCATTTCAATTTTGGAGCGTGAGCGTGAACCGAGAGCAAAACCCCAGCGTGAACGCTGAGCCAAACCCCAACGTGAATGCCGAGCCAAACCCCAGCGTGAACGCCGAGAAGAAACCTCAGCCGTGCACGCCGAGCCAAACCCCAGCGTGAACGCCAAGAAGAAACCTCAGCCATGCACGTCGAGCCAAACCCCAGCGTGAACGCCGAGATGGGCAGAGGCAAAGAACTGGAGGGCCGAGGGCAGAAAGGACCTGAACTAACATTCGCGGAGGAGAGCCAGGCGATGCTGCAAGGTCTACCCCGCCCGAGCGTCTCCACGTGGCCCGGATCTTCTCGCAGGTAAGCCTTTGACCCTGTTTTCATTAATTTTCCATTTTCGCAGTGTAGGGTTTCGATGTATACGCCGAGCGTGAAGGGTTGTGGTGGTGTGGACGCCGCGTGCGTTGTTTTTGGCATAGGGTTTTTAGGGTCTATTTTTCACACGCCGGGCATATACGCCAAGCGTGACTGTTTTTTGCACGCCGGGCGTATGCGCCCAGCGTGACTATTTTTCGCACGCCGAGCGTATGCGCCCAGCGTGACTGTTTTTCGCACGCCGGGCGTATACGCCAAGCGTGACTGTTTTTCGCACGCGGGGCGTATACGCCAAGCATGACTATTTTTCGCACGCCGGGCGTATACGCCCAGCGTGACTTTTTCGCACGCCGGGCATATACGCCCAGTGTGACTGTTTTTCGCACGTCGGGCGTATACGCCAAGCGTGACTGTTTTTCTCACACCGGGCGTATACACCCAGCGTGACTGTTTTTCACACGTCGAGCGTATACACCAAGCGTGACTATTTTTCGCACGCTGGGCGTATACGCCCAGCGTGACTATTTTTCGCACGTCGGGCGTATACGCCAAGCGTGACTGTTTTTCGCACGCCGGGCGTATACGCCCAGCATGACTGTTTTTCGCATGCTGGGTGTATACGCCGAGCGTGACTTGGGATTTTTCCGTAAACGTCTGAAAATCTTTTAACATGAGGTTTTGGATATTAACTTTTGGCGTTGTTTAATGGTTTGCAGAAACGTTGAACCTCCCCTTCTTGTGATCGAGCTGGTTGGGGTCCTGACATGGTTCGGTCCTTTGGAGGGTAATGACCCGACCCCGAACTTGGTCATTGAACATAATGGGGTCTGGTTCCGGGACGGGGCCTGCAAATTTCTGGCTTTCTTGCTGGACTATTTCGATGTTGTGGTCTGGTCCCATCTAGGCAGTGATGTGGCATGGAGTATCATTAAGGCAATGCTACCCGGTGCAGCGGAAGGCGTCAGGATCTTCATGGAGGACATTGATGAGGGGCCACTTGTCGCCGAGGGCGTTCCCCCCGGTGGTCCGAAATCGACCCGTCCGTTAACCCGTGTGTGGGACCAGCTGCCGCAGGGCCCCAACTACCTCAACAACACACTATTCCTAGCAGGTCGTGCGCATACTTTGTTCCAGAATCCACCTGGCACAGTATACCGGGTGGAGAGGTAATTTCGTCCTAACCCTTGTTGTTCCCTTCTTTCTCACATTCAAATATTTTACTCTCATTTTGACACATGATTTCGCTTTTCCACAGACCGAAAATTACGCCAGACGGGGCCTACGTGGGTGATGATGGGATTGGGTTGGCCCACACGGCCGTGGAAGCGTTCATGATGGGTCCCACACTACGCGGGACCGTTTTGGCTCATACTAGGGACGCCATGAGGAATTTCCCCAAGAAATTTTCGAAGGCGTTTGCGCAATGTGCCGCACGTGGTTGGTTACATGCTGACTGGGCTCCTAATGGACCGATTTTCCCGCCTGCCTCTGATTTGGGCGAAACTTCAGGGTCCAACCCTGAAAGTAAGCGACCAAGTTTTCTAAATGTTGTGTTTGGTTTGGTCATTTGTCAAGTATCACGCTCATATGAGGGTTTTGGGTTTGCCTTTACAGCTGGCACCACCTCCGGCGGGGATTCTGTCGTGACTGGGAGGACCGAGGCTACTCTCTCAATGAAATTTGGTGAAACCAATGCCTCTCAGAAGTGGTTGCGAACGAAGGCCTCGCCGTCTATTGTTGCCTGCTTGGAGCATGCCAACCTCATGGCGCTCTTTGTTGCTCCTAGCCCAAACGTTTCTATAGCGGAGATGATCGGGATTGTAGATTCATTCGATAGACCCGTCTCTTGCTATAGCGCCCGTATTAGGGGCGTGAAAGTGATTTTTGAATTGTCACCTCAATTTCTCGTGGATTTGTTTGGCGTACCTGCTAGTGGCATAAAAGTTGTTATGGACAGGACACATAAAGAAATTGAGATGGTCCGTGATTTAGAGGGTTGGCTAGGGACTAGGAAGGGTACCAAAGGGTTCCCAATGCAGGGGAAAACAAAGGTTGAGGAAGTTAACGAACTCTACCCCTTATTTAGAGCGCGTTTGTTCCCAAAGACGCTATCACAAGTCAAGACTTTCGGTGTTGAAGCCATGCGAGTTATGCGCACTATTCTGGAGGCTAGTGTGCGTTATAACTGGGCGGATTTTTTATTAGCAGGAATGACCAAGGATATAGAGTAGATGCGTTCGAATATAGAGGCGCAATCCCATTTTACCTTTGCTTTCTTTGCTAGCTATATCCGTCGCTTGGCTGAATTCTTGGTGGTTCGTGGGGAAGGCAAGTTTGTTTTGCGTGATAGATATCAGTTATCTCGCCCCTGGGTGAACCACCTATTCGACACCATCAAATCCCAAGACGCCCCCGAGGGGATTGATGAATCCCTTACGATTACCACGGGTGGATCGTCTGGCCCTTCGCTCCACACACACGACAGCCTAGGGGTGGAACCCGATGAAGTACCCCCTACTTCAAGGAGGACGGAGCGGGTGGTGAAGGAAATAATTGGCCAAGCGAAGTCCAAATTGGGGAAGCGCGACAGCACAACCGAGGGAACTAGCGAAATTGAACGGCCTAGAGTAAAGCGGATCCGATTCAAGATTCCTGGTAAACTTCTTGCTTTTTGTTTTACTTGTCCTACACGTAAGTTTAACTATTATTGGTTGTGTGTAACTGACTTGGCTTGTCTTGAATTGAGCAGTCAAGAGACATGACCTGCAGCCTATTCCAGAAGACGAGGGGCTGACCGACCCAGCGGGAGGCACAGAATTGCTGGAGGAGGGGACTGGAGGAACCAGAGGTACTGAACCCCTGGACGATCAAGCAGAAACTGAAGAAATGCTCAAAAGCTTTCTTACAGGGGACCTTGACTTTGGAGACCCTCCAACCCAAGAGGAGATCAAAAGGAACGGTATGTCTCATTACTCGGTTATGCAGCTTAATGTGTCCCTGGATTACCCTATTATGATTTGTTTTCTTTTGACTCAGAGGAGGGTGAGACCGTCTCAGAGAAGGAACAAGAGATCCCTCCCGAGGTGCCTCCGAAGGCTAGCTCTTCGCGCACCGATGGGCCTTTTACTTGGATGGAGATGCCAAGTAAAAGGGATTTCGTGGCTGGGGTGGCTGAAGAGGTTGTCGAATGGATCGAGAGGATCAACCCCGACATAGGTATGGGTGTATCTAAAGTTTTCGTTTTAGAGTTGGATGCTTAGTTCCATTTGTTTTAACGTTTACCTTTTTTCCCACGAACAGGTGCCCAGCTAAGGTGGGACCCATCTGAGCCCGTCCATATGGAGAGCTTGCCCACACTTTCCCCTGAAATTGAATAAGTGCCCAGACCCGTATATGAGGAGGTAGCAGAGGGTTTTGTTCACAATGCTAAAGCAGTGTGGACGTGCAGGCGCTCTATTGAACAATTGTGGCTTCAAATTCATGACA
Organism: Gnetum montanum; assembly: GCA_015680685.1. Lineage (NCBI taxonomy): Eukaryota > Viridiplantae > Streptophyta > Gnetopsida > Gnetales > Gnetaceae > Gnetum > Gnetum montanum. The sequence goes on along the minus strand of MNCI01023331.1, from coordinate 113,826 downwards.
AAGAGAAAGAGAATTCTGCCTTGTCAACAGAACGTGATGATTTGAAGGCCCGCTATGAGTTCGCAGCAGCTAAGTTAAACAATGATCGCTCTTGGCGGACATCCGAGGTCACCTATACAAGGTATTGGGACCTTCTTAATCGCCATGCAGGGCTGATACGGAGGCTGGGGGAGCGAAGAGCCCAAATTGACCTGCTGAACACCAAGTGTCAAGATTGGAAGGCCTTTGCCTCCAAAGTTCACAAATGGGGACAAGACGAAAAGAACCACAAGCACCAATACAAAAAGTCGCTAAAAGAAGTTTCAATTGAGAAGCGACAGTTAGAGATGTTTGTGGAAGGTCTTGGTCTGCGCTCCGCTTTTGACACCTTCGCCCAGAACACAATCGTGGAGATGGAGTCTCCAAAACGGCGGATAACAACAGCTTCTGGGGAGGTGTCGGTGGGTGAATTCCCTCTGAAACGCCCCACCTGGTCAGCGGTTGATAAGGGCAAGGCTTTGGCTGATATAGACTTGGGTCTGGATGGGACGGATTGGGCTAGTGTTCCTGAAGAGGAGATCCTGCGATGACTTGAATTTGGCCTGGGGGGACCTCCTATGGTCAGCGTCTTGTCTCTTTTTGTTTTTGGAGTTTGAAATTCCGACATTCACTCTTGCCTTTTTGTTGACTGTTTCGTTTTTGATCTTTTCAGGATGAAGGTTGGGACGAGACTGGCGAAGTTGGCTCCAGTGGAGCAGGGGTGTCTGGTGCTGGTGAGCCTGAGGAGGGTGATCCTCATGCCCCAGACGCTTAGCATTTTGGCATTTTTTTTGTTGTTTTTCAATTCAAGATTGTACTAGAACTGTAATTTGAACATGACAGCATTAACAGAGGTTGTTGACTGTATGTAACAACATGCATATATATCTATATATGGTTTTTTTTTTTGATTTTGGGCTTAACATGCCATAGAAATATAAAATATTTTGATTTGTTTTTGTTTTAAATGCGATGCAGGAAGCGATTAAAAGTAGAATGAAAAGCTGATACTAGTTTATGGCCATTTCGGGCCCCATGCATAGTTTATGGCCATTTCGGGCCCCATGCGTAGTTTATGGCCATTTCGGGCCCCATGCGTAGTTTATGGCCATTTCGGGCCTCATGCGTAACTAAAGAATGTTTTGGAGAACGCGGATAGATTTCTCGGATAACCGATCATTGCTGATCGTGGCTAGTTTTATGTCATTGCGGACATGATAGTTTAGTGTCATTTCGGACCGGGAGTGACTCTTGATTGTTTTTGTTGTTTTATCATAGTTTAATGTCATTTCGGACTTTTTATAGTTTAACGTCATTTCGGACTAGGAGTGACTCTTGATTGTTTTTGTTGTTTTATCATAGTTTAATGTCATTTCGGACTTTTTATAGTTTAACGTCATTTCGGACTAGGAGTGACTCTTGATTGTTTTTGTTGTTTTATCATAGTTTAATGTCATTTCGGACTTTTTATAGTTTAACGTCATTTCGGACTAGGAGTGACTCTTAATTGTTTTTGTTGTTTTATCATAGTTTAATGTCATTTCGGACTTTTTATAGTTTAACGTCATTTCGGACTAGGAGTGACTCTTGATTGTTTTTGTTGTTTTATCATAGTTTAATGTCATTTCGGACTTTTTATAGTTTAACGTCATTTCGGACCAGGAGTGACTCTTGATTGTTTTTGTTGTTTTATCATAGTTTAATGTCATTTCGGACTTTTTATAGTTTAACGTCATTTCGGACTAAGGATTTGCTTTCTATTTTAATTGTTTCTTGATATTCTTTATTTTTAAATCAGCGGATGTACTGACAGGCACTATTTTATACTCAGCGTCTCCCTCGCTGATTATGTTGAATGGCAATTCAGCCCAGGGGACGTTTGTTGGAATGTTTTCGGTGTTTGTACTTTCGAGGGTTTCAGTATTGGTTGTTATTTCCACGTTGTCTTCTTCACGGGGCTGCAGGTATAGTATGTCAGATGGAGGCGTTTTGGTGTTAGGAGATTTTTGATCCATGACAGAGGGCTTGCCATCTGTTGGCGATCGGGGGTTCTCGTCATTTGGGCTAGGTTTTTCGATCTCTATTTGTGACCCTTGCTCTATTTCTAAGCTTGAAGAGATTATGGGAATTGTCGCTTCCCCATGTATAACGACCTCTCCGCCCTCGTAGGGCAGGTGAATTTCCTGATGTATGGGAGATGATACGGCTCTTAACTGGGCTAACCAGGGCCTTCCTAAGATGAGATTGAACCCTGGCATCTCATCGACTACCAAGAAATCAGCGGATGTAGGGAACTGGTTTCCCGCTATAAAGTCAAGGGTTATCGTGCCCTTGACTAATACACGCGACCCGCTGAAGGATTTCAAACATGCAGTTGTCGTGGGTTTGATCGTGTCTGTAAGTCCCAATTGTTCGATGATTGGATATGGTACCACATTAGTGGCTGCCCCGTCATCTACATGTACCCTATGTATCTTAAATTGGTTTATATGTATGGTTATAAACATGGGGGTCGTCGTCGTCTCGCCAGTTGTTTTATCTATTTTGATGCTCTCGTCACGAAAGCTTAAGGCATTAGAGCTGACCCCGCGAGGAGAATACATCACCGCATGGATTGCTGGTTCGCTCGGAGGCAAGTCCTCACTAACCGGGATAGATGTTAACATGCGTACAAGCGCTTCGCGGTGAGTCTGGGAAGTCAACACTAAATCATATAAGCTTAGAGACGTGTTTTTTTGTTTCAGTGCCTGAGTGACTTGCGTTAGGACCGTCGCGAAATCTCTGCTGTCAGGAGCATTTTGGTTGAGAGGGACTGGGTCCATCGGGCCCAGGAGTTTTATCTCGCATTTTTGTGATTTGTCGTTCTTGGGGATGTTAGCAGTTTCCCGTTGTTCGTGCGTCCGAGAAGTTTCGCCGTTGCTACCTATGTCAGGTTGATTGTCCGATGATGCCATAGGCATGGAGCTAAGGGGTATTGGTTTAGGTGGCCCCATGGCTAGCCGTTGGCGTTCCTTCTCCACGTGTTCGCATGTGAGCCTGTCCGCTAGGCATTCTCGCGTGTTACAAGGACTTGGCCTCGGACCCTGGGATTGTCCAGGGACCTTTACGACGTATGGAGCAAGACGGGGTTGCGGGTATGACTGGGCAGGAGCTTGTGCGGGCACCCGAAGGACGTATGGAGTTGGCCTTAGTGGAGATGGGACCTCCGTCATTGCAACTGCGGGTGGTACTCGGACTACAAAGGGGGCAGGCCGAGCGTAAGATGTCATTGTGCTCGCAGGATTAACGGGGGGAATGTGCACCACGTAGGGTTGTTGGCGCGTCGTCATATTGGGGACAGGTGTAATCGAGGGTACTCGAACTACGTATGGCTGCTGCGGGGTACGAGATGTCTGGGATGTGAGCATAGGCTCAACGAGAGGGATTTGAACTACAAACGTCTTGTTAGATATTTTCTTATTCTCCGGGTGTATCATATTAATGTGGGGTGCGTCGGGCTCATCGTCACAGTAAATTGTGCTAATTGTGTATGGAGCCTCCTTAGTATTTAGGGGGTCTTGGTACACTCCCATGGTTTGATTTTGTGGTTGGACGGGGTTAGCCCCGTCAAACGTGATGCTACCTTCATCAATCATTCGTTGGATATCCTGCTTCAAAGTAAAACAGTAATCTGTTCCATGTCCCGGTCTTTGATGATAGTCGCAAAAGCGATCCATCCGGAACCCTTTGGGCACGGGGGGCTCATCTGGCGTTGCTAGGCTCGGATTCTGTACGAGTTGACAGAATCGGTCGTGTCTTTGAATGGCTGCAGGGGATAATTGTTTTTGGCTCATCAACCCAGCTTTTAAGAGCTGATCGAAGAGTTGAGAAGGCTTCATTGGCAGAGGCGTATATTGAGAGGGTTCTTTCCTCTCGAAATTCCGTGTACGGTTTGTCGGATTCTGCTGCGGTGATGATTCTTGTGCGGTGGTTGTGGGCGGGGGGTGATAATAGTTAGTAGATGGCGTCGGTGGCTTTTGTTGTTGCGTCCCTGCTACGGCTGCTATAGTGGTTTTAGCCTTTTCTTTGTCTTTCTTAGTATGTTGATTCTTAAAGGCTATGTAGGCTGGATCGTGACTATTTTGGGCAGCTTCTTCAATGTTCTTAATTTGTTCGAACGCTTGATTGAGATCTCGCGCATTGAGGTAATACAGTTTAGATTTAAAGAAATCGTTGACGGCCCCTTTTAGGATCGTAAGTAGGTAAAATGGGGAGATCGGTTCATGAAGCTCGTTCAGAGCTGCGCTCCATCTTTGAATAAATTTTTGGATCGGTTCGAGAGGCCCCTGCTTAATCTGCATGAGGCTATCCAGCGTTGGCTCGGGTTTCAAGTTGTACTTAAACCGGGTCACAAACTGGCGTATAAGATCATCCAAAGCACAGATGGAGTTCCTGGGCAAGGCACGGTACCAATCGAGTGCCCTCCCCGTAAGGGACATGGGGAACACCCGGAGGACAGCGTGGGGCCAGGCTTGGAGCAGGGCGCATTCCAACCGGAATGTTATGAGATGGGCGTTAGGATCTGTCTCGCCATTATACTTGGTTAATGTTGGCAAGGGAACACCTTTGGGCAAGGTTAAAGGTGGGACAGAGGAGCTGATGGAGTCATCATTGTAGAAATCTACCACTTTCATCTCCCCATCGGTGACAGTTTTGAGGCGCTTTACCTCGTCTGTCAATTCCTGCATCATTCTTTTAGCATCTGCCCAATCCTGTGCATTTGGGAGCGAGGTGGTTTGGGCTTGTGGCGCGTTGTATGGGTTAGATTGCTGAACGGTTGACTGGAAGGGTGAAAGTTGCGTCGTTGGGGGTTGCGTTTTCGGGAAGTGTATGGTAGATGGCATCAGGGGCACTACATTATAGAGAGGAAGCTGTTGCTGCTGTGGTCATGGTTGTGCCTGAGGCACATGAATCGGTGGCAACATGTGGGGCGGCATGTAGTGGTGGGAAGCCTGGTGCGACGTCGTGCCCGTCATCGACCACTGTCCAGCCATGTTGTACGAGGAGGCCCCTTGTTGGGTTACGGCAGTGAAAGGGGGCGCGTGCGTTTGGATATGTGGGATGTAGTGAGCGGGTGTGGACACAGGTATAACGTGTGGCATTCTTACCACTTGGGACTGGGCTTGAAACGTCACTCCTAGGTTACTGTGAGGGGGCTGTGCTTGTGAGGATGAACCTGCAAGTGTAAAAGGGAAGGCATTGGACAAAGGGTGGCCTTGGGGAGGGACTTGAGCTGACGCGGATGTTTCTTGTAACAGTGCTTGAGTGTGGTCAGAGGTAATGGGTTGGAGGGGTATGGTTTCCCCTGCGTCCGGGTTAAATACGGGGTTTACATGGTTATGTGGACTGAGAGTATGATAGGAGTCCTCATGCTCAGATTGCGCAGCGAACTCGTCCTCTTCACCCCGTTGTGGTTCTACCGTAACCTGATCTAACGATTGGCTCATGTGCAGAAGGAGCTGCATAAAGAGCTCCGAGAATTGCTCCGGAATGGGGATTACGTCATACGGGGAAGGGATGAATTCATACCCCCCTCTATAAAAGATCTCAAATTGCCTTTTTACTTCCATCTCAGCCCGGTCTACTGCCAGGCCAGCTTGTATCTTAATGCAAATGAAGTTGTACTCATCTTGGCTTATGATGTTAGTGGCAGGGGCTCTCCCTTGCAACCTCAACGATCGACGGGGCCCCATTGTGGGTTGCCCTCCCATATGTTGTCTGATGGATTTCTGGGCAGCTGTTGCGTCTGAGATGTTAACGTTCTGGGTAGTAGCAGCAGTGATGTTGATGGGATTCATGATTATGGACGATTTGAGTGTGTGGAATTGATATGGATAACAGTGTATGCGGTGGCGTAGACAAGTCTACAGGCTAAGGATCCGGCGTAAACGCTGGCGTAAGCGTGTAGCGTGTACGCTGGGGTTCGTTTGTAGCGTAAACGCTGGCGTAAGCGTGTAGCGTGTACGCTGGGGTTCGTTTCCAGCATAAACGCTGACGTAAGCATGTAGCGTGTACGCTGGGGTTCGTCTGCAGTGTAAACGCTGGCGTAAGCGTGTAGCGTGTACGCTAAGTATGTGGCGTCGACGCTGGCGTAAGCGTGCAGCATATACGCTAGGGTTTGTGCAGCGTAACCGCTGGAGTCGGCAGCGTAGACGCTGAGTCTGATTTTAAAAATGGCAGCGAGGACGCTGACCAGCGTGAACGCTGAGGGAAGTGAAGCCTGTTTAGCGAAGGGCCCTCCTTCTAGCGCCAAAAATTGTGCCGACCGAAATTGTCGGTGCGAGGCTGGAACGTTGGAGGCACCGAAAAATCAGCAGGCAAGCACAGTTGACCCTGCCTCCGCTTGAGGGCGAGCTGGAGTGGACGAAGGCAGAGTGCCTTGGATGGTCCGCACGCGGATCAAACAAGGACTTCCCCGAGCGCCGCCGAAGCGTTATGCGCTGGGTTATACATAAACAGGGCATAAGCGATGAATCAGGCGTGCACGGCGTAAATATAACGGGCGTGAATGGCGTAGGAAGTAACAGCGTAAACAGAAATGAACACAGCGTGAGCGTACGGGCGTGACAGCGTAAACAGTAAATGGATGTAGGGCGTAAGAAGCAAACGGCGTGAACAGTGGGCGTAAACAAACGGAGACGGAGCGAAAATGCAAGCGGGCGTGAACGAAGGGTGGGCCAAATTGACGTAAAACTAAAAAAGAGCTCACAGCGAGCGTAAGCAGTGGTCGTCTTCGGACGTGAACTGAGCGCGGAGCGGGAACGTGAACAGGCGTAAACAAAGCGCGGGCCGAATCAACGTAAAACTGTAAAAGAACTTGCAACAAACGTAAATAATGGATTATAGAGTTAAAATGTTGTGCACCGGTCTAACACAGTTGTGGAGGGACACAAGGCGGATGTAAAGCCCCGGTGGACAGAGGGATGCAGCTGGTTGATGCGATAGGCGAGGGGCGGACTGTGCTCAGTGTGCAACGTGCAGCGTGCAGGACTTCCAGCGTAAGCGTAAGAGTAGAGGGTTTCAGCAGCGTAATTGCTCTGGGTTGGCTCTGGTAAATTTCTGTCGCCCTGTAAATGTGGAAAACTGGGCTATTTATAGGGGTAGGGTTACCGGGAAAAGCAGACGGGGGGACACGTGGCGTATAGACCGAGCGTTACAATTTAGAAACTCGGTACACGTTGGGCGTATACATTACAAGCTGGCGTGTACGCTGGGCGTACACGCTGGGCGTATACGCCGGGGGTAGACGCCGGGCGTAGAGACCGACGGATGTCCACTTGCTTCAATCCTTGCTCTTTGGTGTAATCTTCATGTTGCCATTGGAAATCCTATCGTCGAGCATGTGCCCCTGCCGCACCTGGGCGTGTACAGTGAGTGTAGACACTGGGCGTGAACGCTGGGCGTAGACACTGGGCGTGAACGCTGGGCGTGTACGCTGGGCGTGAACGCTGGCACAACACTTAAAAGATTTTTGTGGTGTTTCACACCTGTGGGGAACTAGTCCCCTGCTATGAAGTTTACGTGAATTGTTCCTTTCACTAGGACGCATGCCCCATTGAAGGACCTCAGATACAACATTGTTGTGGGTTTGATCTATTTGACCAATCCCATCTTATCTATGATAGGAAAGGGAATGACATTTTTGACAGCCCCATCATCAATGTGTACCCTTTGGATCTGGTGTTGACTAACCTGAATTGTGATAAAGAGAGATGCTGTGGTCACCTGACCCCCTTCAAGATCTTTCCTAATGGCACTGTTGCTGAAGGTTAATCAAGGTGTTGCAAGCTCCATGGGTATAGAGGAGAGCATGATCGAATGGATTGCCTCCTCCTCCACAGGCATATTCTCATTGATTAGAATCACCGTTAACATGCAGACTAGAGCCTCACAAGTGGGTACAGATGCTATGATTAGGTCATATAGACTTAGTGTGGCCCTTTTTTTCTTCAGATCTTACTTGACCTAGGTGAGGGTGTCTAGGAGTTTTTGGCACTACCCTTGTTTGATGCTCTCTTCCTCTTTGATTCATCCCAGAAAGATGAATCTCCCGAGGAGAGGTGACTTCAGACCTAAGTTCAGATCCCTGTTGGTAGGATGATGTAGGCTGCATAGTCACGTTGACCTTCACCTTTGGAAGTGAAGGTGTGGATGAAAGGAGTGAAGATGTAGACTTGGGGATACCTTCGATAGTATTCCCTTTTGCCATCTTGTCTACCTAGTGTACCACTCACCTTGCAAGGTGAGGAGGCTATTCAGTTTTGTTGCACGGGATAGGGGCTATCGAAGATGTCGGCCCCCTAATGATAAATGGAGCTAGGGGTGTAGCTGGTGGAGCCGCATGGCTCTACTAACAGGTGCTGCAATAGTGGGTGCCCATGGTGGGACTTTTAGAATGAATGGCTGTTGCAGGATTAGGCCAACTGCCAGTGGTGTTGGTGCACCACACTGAGGCACACAGACCACGAATGGTTGCCTAGGTGGCTTGGGATTACTTTCAATGCTGATAGTGTTGATGATGTAACTGGCATTATTGGCATTGAGAGGATCTATATAGACATACATAGACTACTTTTTGGGGCACACTGGGTTGCTTTCATCCAACAACAGTTTCCCCCCATCAATCAATCTTTGCATGTCATCTTGCAACAACATACAGTAATCCATACTATGACCACATAGTTGGTGGTAGTCACAAAATCTGTCTAGCCTAAACTTCCTAGGAACTAGAGGTTCATTGGGCAAGGCCAAAGAGGAGTTCCTAAGGAGCTCACGATAGTGTTGATGCTTGGCATTTGCTTCTTCTAACATCTACTTATGTTGGATGTACCCTGCTGCCAGCAGTTGCTTCAGAAGCTCTGAAGGCTTTAGAGGCAGTGGGATGTACTTTGAATGGTCTTTGCACTTAAATTTTGGTTTAGGTTCTGTGGATGTCTCAGGCATAGGTGTAGCAGGTTGTAGCACATGGCCCAGTTTGGGTGCAGGTTTAGCCGCTTGTATGACCAGTTTCTTGCTAGTCTTGTTGCTATTGTTGCTATTGTTGTTGTTGTTGCTAGGTTTGAGCTTAGCCTCAGTTGCCACAGTGGCCACCATGGTTTTTAGGGCCTTACCCTTTTTCTTCTTTGCAAAAGTGCTCTTGTAAGTAATATAGGTTAAGTCTTTGCTTGCTTCGGCTGCGTCCTATATGCTCTTGGTTTGAGCGAAAGCCTGACTAAGAGACCGAGGAGTGAGGTAGTATAGCTTTGACTTAATGAAGTCGTTCACTACACCCTTGAAGATAGCTAGCAATTGGGCCTCCACGATGGGCTCGTGGATTTTGTTAAGGGTTAGGGCTCCAGCATTAAATGAACTTCTGAAATGGATCTAACGGGTCTTGCTGCACGCTCATCAACTAATCCAGTGTGTTTTTTTGGCTTCAAGCTATATTTGAAGCGTGTCATGAATTAGGTCAGCAGTTCTTCCAAAGTTGAAATCGATGAGCATGGCAGTGCATGATACCAATCTAAAGATTTTCCAGCTAAAGACATGGCGAAAACATGAATAATCATGTGCGGCCATTGTTGCAATAGCAAAGACTCAAAACTAAAAGTAACAAGATGCATGTTGGGATACCCCTTCCCATTGTATTTCATGAGTGTGGGAGAGACATCATTAGGGGAAATGTCAAAGCAGGGATTGCAAGGTTGATGGGGTTTTCTTGGTAAAAGTCCATGACTTGTACTGTGTCAGACCCAGAAGCCTTGAGGCATTTTATTTCCTCAATGAGGATCTGGATAAGCTAAAATACTTGGTCTAGACTCGGTGATGTTCTAGAGGGTTGGGGTGCTGCGGGGGAAGCCCCCACATGTGGCATGATGAGAGTGATGGTGCGACCCATCAGCGGTACTGTTGGGATGACCCCCATGAGAAGTACTACTTGGGTTGTTCACCACCTGGTAGGTGATGTTGTTTGGGCAGGAACTACGGGTTGGACTACCGGATGGACAATTTGCGTCATCGATAGCATAGACCATAGGCCTGTGTTGGGTTGCACCATATGCGAGGCTTGGTGTATTTGAGACATCTGTGACAGTTGTGAAATAGGTGAAGAAGCAAACAAGGCCCATCATGTGGATGGGTTGAGGCCTACTAGAATAGGTGGAGTTGACATGAATGAGGCAGCAGTCGTGTATGTTTGCAAAGTTAGCATGGTATGCACATGTTGTAGGGTAACCGAAATTGGTGTATGCTGCCTTGTAGGGATTAACTATTGAATAGCCTACAGTAGGAAAGTAGTTGCAAATGGAAAAGGTGAGACAGGCGAGAGCGGGCATTGAAACACCGCATAATTGGTGTGGCCATCCATGGTAGCTATAGTCATGGGTTGCGGTAGCGTAGGCATGACTACAAAGGGAGTGGTAGTAGACATCATTTTTGCCCAGAAGGATTGGGTAGGAGGGATAAGAGCGGGCTCAATTGGACCTGCCTTGTCCAATTGAAAATCGAGTTCCTCCTAACCGTCTTGGAAAGCATCATCTTGATTGGACGTTGTGTCCTGTTGCTTCCTAAGCCTAGCCAACTAGATTAGTTGGTCTAGAAGCCTTTGGTACACTTGTGTTAAAGGTAAAGCAACATTGGGGGTAGGAATAAATTTCTTCTTGTTGCAGTAAGTCAACTCGAAGCTATCTTTTTCTTCGAGTTTGTGTGAATCCAAGGGCAGATTTGCCTACACCTTTGCACAAAGTAAATTATAATGCTCATGTTGCTAGGCTAATCCCTTAGGCCCTTAGTTTTGGATCCTAAGAGATCGATGTGTTTCTTCCATTGGATTCAGCAGTTGTTTGGCACCAGTAGTACCTTGAACCATGACAGGAGTTTCAATGTTGAAAACGTTGGCATCAGTATTTGAGAAAGCCATCGTTAAGCAAATGGTTGTGCAAGTAGTTATGTCAATAGCTATGCAAAAAAGTGCAAACAATTATGCAAAAGAGTGCGAATGAGAAAGGAAACTAGGAAATAGCAAAAGAGAAGGCTTTATCTCTTGCTAGATTCTGGAGGAACTCTCGAGGCAACCATTTTGTACCACACACTTTAGGGTACAAAACGCACGCAAGACTACCATAGAACTGGAAAGCTAGTCAGCAACCAAGAAGGATCTGTGTCTCATAGGATTCCCAAGGAACCATCGAAGCAACTACCCTGTACCTTGAGAGGCACAAGACACATGCAAGACTATGAGGGGCAAGTTAACTAGCGCATGAACAGGCTTTATGTCTCACAGGGCTCTGGAGGAGCCGTTGAGGTGACCACTTCATACCTCACACAATAGGATATGAAACACATGCAAGACTACTATAAAATGGGCTAGTTAATATGCATTCAGAGGCCTTCTGTTCTATGGGGCTCCCAAGGAACCGTCAAGGTGACCAATCTACATTGCGCAAAGTGAAAACAACCGCAGAAGGGTGTTGCATTTACACTTCTGCATATCAGGGTGTAGAAGGCTCACAAAACTACTGTGACATGTGGAAAAGGCACTGAAGACCCTCCTTCTAGCACCAGAAAATTGTAGCAACCAAAAATGTAGGTAGCTAGAAAACACCGATGGGTCGGCGGGCGTGACAATTTCGACCCTATGTCCACGGGAAGGCCATGATGGGTGTGTGCAAACACAGGGAGCCTTGAATAGTCTTGTCGATCAGACAAGGACTTTAATCGGCATCTATATAGCCTTTTGCAACATATATTTTTAGAAGTGAGGATGAAAAAATATAAAGCAATGCGAGACAATGGATGGGAATAAATAAAGCGGAAAGGTAGTACAGTATGCAATGATAGACAGGAAACAAAGTAAAATACAATTAGAAATGTGCACCACTTTAAAGCTACAAATCTACTATGACAAAGTGGATACAGTCAGTTGCACAATGAGATGGCGTGCAGAGATCCCAAAAGTAACCAAGGTGTGTGTAGAGTAAGTAAGCTGTGCATCTAGGGGCAGAATTTGGAGCTGACAACATGGGGATTTTACCAAGGTGGTAGAAAAGGGGATAGAAAAAAGTGCCAGTTGGGGATGCTTACTATTCATGGTGTCAAAAAGAAAGAGTACAATGCTTGATGCTGAAGCCAAAGTAGAATGCTTGATGCTTCATGCGCTTGGGCATGGACTTTAACGCTGACAATGCATGAATTCTACCAAGGTGGTAGAATGGAATGTTAGTTGGGAATGCTAACTATTCGCAATGTTGAATAGAAATCTTACAATGCTAGATGCTGCAACCTACCAGGAGGAGAACTCGATTCGCCAAGTAGAAGAGAAATGGGACACTTGGCAAAAACTTTGAACTAAACAGAATTCAAAAATGGAACCAAAGAGTGAGGAAGCTAGAGGATCTTTGAGTGTTGCTTGTCGAGGTATTTATAGGACCAAGGGCACAAAATAGAGCCAGTTTGGATACCATGTGCCTTGAGACTTCACTGACTTGCCAGTTCTACACATGCCAATATAACCATTGCACGTACATGACCATTGTGACCATGAGTCTGCAATGCTGCAACTGTGAGCCTACCACACCGTAATTGTGCCATCAGCATTTGGAGACGTGTGCCAATGGTCCAATTAGGTGAAGTGCATTGACATCGCACAACCACCCGCATGCTTCACCATGCATCGTAGCATGGCATGCTTGGTGTAGCATAGCATGTTGTCCTGCTACACATATGCTATATGCTTGCTACGCTATGTAGCATAACATAGTGTAGTGTAATGTAGCATTTGGCCTTAGTCGCAAAAACTTGGCCAAACTACAAACCTTGCTTCCTACATTGTGGAATTTGCAACTTTGCTGGCTTGGTTCTTTGAGCTACCTTCTGTCTCTTCCATAGGATTGCTATGCCTTGCTACACAATGTAACTCAGCATAGCATAGCAGCAGACATGGTCTACCGCTTCCTAACAAAAAGGGACATTTGAAGGACTTGAAGCTGGTTTGTGAAATTGGCTACATGGTCGTTGCTATGCTACGCTACGCTTCATAGCGTAGCATAGCGTGACACTTCGCTTTGCAGATGTTTTCTAAAGTTTTCTATGCCACATAGCAGGGCGTAGCGTAGCATAGAAAACTTTGTGCCTTAGAAAACTTGCCGAACTATTTCTTACGCATCTAGAATGCTGTTGCAAACTCCCTGCATCATTTCTGAGCAGGTTGTCGATTGGGTGAGCTACTTGGATGAACAAGCAGGATGTACCATAGAGCTCGTTCATGCCCAAAGTAGAAAAGTTTCCAAACTGGTTGGCCAAAACTCAGAGTGTTCTCCTTCTAAAGAACTTCCATAACGCTACGCGACATACTATTCCTAGTGAAGCAAGAATGACCTCGCATTTTTTGGGGTGTTTCAAGTCTCAACAATATCATGAGTCAATTTCTCAATCAAATGAGACCATATGACAATGCTAAAATTTTGAAAAATAAATTATAAAAATGCACCAACATTTGGACGAAACCATATTACATGAATCCTGATCCGCATGTCATAACTAGGCATGTTCGGTTCCAAAGGGCCAAACCAAGATAGCACATCAACAAGTTCAATCACAAAGAGAAAAGGCTTAGGTCCCCTGCATAGAGTCAGAACCTTAGGTAAGTAACTTAAAACATATAAACTAAACAAAAAAAATAAATAAATAAGTAAGTAAATAAGTCTATAACATTCAACATACACACAAGATAACCCCATGAGACAAGAACATCAGTATTTGTTTAGTGTATTTGATGCTCGCTGGGGAACATTGGGATCCATTAAATGCTAGAGAATAGTTCTTTACAAGTAATATGAAACCAACATTCGCATAAAAATATTGAAATCATGTAGTTCCAAGAGACGTAACATCAAAAATGAGTGAGCATTTCATGATTCATGCTATCCTAAATAACTCCTCACCCCCTTGTAGCTCACGCTGCGATGCACAGTCCTGGCAGCTCATGCTACAATGCACATTCCTAGTAGCTCACGCTACAATGCACATTCCTAGCAACTCACACTGTGATGCACATAACACGACATCACACTGTAAACCAGGAAATCACATAACTCATGTGGCAGAAGTAGTTGAGAAGTAGCCCTAAACACCAAAAAATCATAGTTTACCTCCAGGAACAAATTTAGCTTTCTCTAAGATACCCATGCTAGGCAAAAATTGGTGAAACATGGTTCTTTGTGCGCTCACACACTGCCCCTCCCAAATATCCATGTTCAAGCTATACCCTGCACCTACAGGTAACACACAATGAGCTTGCCTTGCATCCCCCTAGCCCTTCCTTTCTATGGTATCTCATGCCATGCTCAACAACTCATTAATATCAATGTCAAACTAATCATCTCGCATGTGCCCGATAGCATTGTACAAAACCCTCATCGTCCATGCTAGGCACCTTGGGTCGCTCACACTAGGCGTGGCCTGGTTTGCGCATTCTAGGCATCCTAGGTTGTTCACATTAGGCATGCCCTGGACCACTCATGCCAACTGCTGATCATCACGTAGAAACAAGAAATTTTGCAGGAGCATTGGCCATACTATACACACCTTGCAATAGAACTCACGTTCATGCATGCCCTCATTACTCATGCTAAGGTGTTTCCTTGATTTGTTCATGCCATAGCATGCCTTAGGTCTAATCCTCACACTACTAACTGATCCTTACGCTACCCATACTTAGTTCATCACATAAAAAACATGAAAAATGGTGAAACTCAAAACCCTAGCAATGTCCCTAACACCTGAAATTCACAGCAATGAGAAAACCGTGATACAAACCCCAAAATCTAGCAAAATTTTCACTTTGAAATAGAGAAAAAATGGTAGCACTAATGGCTCCTACCTTGGTTTCCCTACAATAGATTGCCAAGGAACAAGAGTGAAAGAAAAACATACCTACGCAAATTCCCCTTCCATGATGAAATCTTGGGTTGAAAAAGGTGTTGAAGTAGTTTCTCACTCTCCTCCATGAATGATAAGCTAGCTTGCTTCTTCACCTTGTGTTGTCTGGTTTTTTCTTTCCCTTTTATCATCTTTACTCGTGCTCATGCTACCGTCGTCACTCATGGTCATGCTATCCTGTACCATGGCCATGCCACCCTGCCTCGCCCTGTTGCCCATGCCATGCACCTCCTTGTTCACACTGTAAATCCCTGTAACTCACACTACCCACACTTCTTGTTGCTTATGCTACCAATCCTGTAGTTCGTGCTACACTGTATACTAACATCACACTCTCTGGTCACACTCACCACTCATGCACTAATGCTTGCTAAAATAACTCATGTTTTTCACCTTTTAAATCCCTTCTATTTTTCCTACCCTTTTTTTAACCCACCATCCAATGCATTTGCTTTATTTTATGCTTATTCTATTGTTTTTTCATCTTTATTTCTCATTCTTGTGTTCTCTCGTTAATTCATCCTAAACATCAAAATAAAACAAAATGAAAAGACTGAAAATTCATGAAACCATAAAAACCACAACATTATTGTTCACATGAAAAAAATACTAGTGGCCCGATAAGGCCTAAAACTGCCATGTGGTCTCGGTATGACATTAAATTACCCCTACGTTCTGCAATTTCATTAGAACATAAATTAAACGAAGCTAGTTTGCATTTAGCAACTCATTCGTCAAGAAAATCTCACTCACAGTGCTTCCAGTTTAAATTAGTAGGAACAAGCATATGGACAACAACAACATCTTTTCAGCGTTGTCTATCAATGGACCTCATAGGGCCATAAAAAGAGCAATTAATCTAGAATCCTTAGATCTAGATTCATCTACTCATGCTAATTTCGTGGCATCCACTCAAGAAACATCACACTGCCCCAAGGGTATGACTAAAACTTTGGACTTAGAAGCCAACAACATCACTGAAGATCCCCTTGTCGAAGTCCCCATCACTATGTCTAGTGGTGAAGTTAAAACATTAAAGCTGAGTACTCTACTAAATCCACAACTTGCCAATGACATTACACAAGTGTTCAAGAACAACATCAAAACATTTGCTTGGTCATATATTGATATGCTAGGACTAGACCCTCGAATCATCCAATATAACATCATCCTCGATGAAAAACTTAGACTAGTAAAGCAAAAAGCACAAAAGGTTAAACCTAAGGTAGCATTGAAAGTTCGTAATGAAATCATGAAGCTCTACCAAGTTGGTTTCATCCGAGCTATTGACTATGCTGATTAGGTATCCAACATTGTTGTAGTCCCCAAGAAGAACAACAGCATTTGCATATGCATTGACTTCCGTGACCTCAACATAGCCACTATAAAGGATGACTTCCCACTACCCAGTATCGATCAACTCATTGACTCAACTACTAGGCATGCATTTCTATCCTTTATGGATGGATTCTTAGCATACAACCAAATCAGGATCAACCCAGAACACCAACTTAGGACAACCTTCATGACACCTTGGGGCACGTTCTATTATACAATGATTCCATTCAGTCTCAAAAACACAGGTGCTACATATCAGCAAGCAATGACATATATATTTAGTGATTATATGTTTGATTTACTCAATGATTATGTAGACGACATCATAGTCAAGTCCAAGACAAACGAGCAACATGTAAAGCACCTAGACTTGGTACTCAAGCATTGTCTCAAATACGACCTTAGACTTAACCCAAAGAAATGCATTTTCAGAGTTCAAATAGGAAAAATGCTTGGCTTCATAGTCTCAAAAATGGGGATACAAGTAGACCCCGATAAGGTTAAAGCAATAACTAGCATGCAACCACCTAAGAACCTTACCGAACTACACGACCTGCAAGGTAGATTACAATTCATTAGATGTTTTATTGCAAAATTGATAGACAAGTTGAAACCCATGCAACATTTACTACAAAAAAATGTTCATTTTCAATGGACTCAACAATGCCAAGAAGCTTTTGAGAACATAAAAATGGAGCTAGCTCAACTACCGATAGTTCATCCCCCACAAAGTAATAAATATTTTTACATTTACCTTGCTACATCCAGTTCGTCCATTGCATCCATGCTTTGCCAAAAATGAGAAGATGGAGCCGAGATCCCCATTTACTATTTAAGCCATGTCTTAATTTCCTACAAACAATGATACAACAACATGAAGAGATCATGCCTTGCCTTGGTCTTTTCCTTAAAAAAGTGGCAACATTACCTCTTTTGCAATCAAGTCAATATCATTTGCAAAGATAATGTACTTCAAGCTATCACCAACAACATCTATGAATCAAGTAAGATAGCTAGATGGAAAGCGATGATTGCTGAATTTGACCTTACTCTATGTAACTTAATCCTCCACTAAGGGTCAAGCGATAGTTAATCAATTGACCATTTCACCAACACAAGATTAAGCGACAATCAACCCTGAATTCCCTGATGTAAATATTAACAGCATAGACACAGTGCCCGATAACTACAATGCAATCTTGTACTTCGACAAAACATCTACCTCGTGAGGAGGAAGTGCCATAGCCATCATAACGTATCCCTCTGAAGAAATTCAACCCTTTGTCTATCGACTAACATTCCCTTGCACCAACAACATGGCAAAGTACGAAAGTATTCTTAGAGGTCTTATGGCAGTGCTAACTATAGGAATCACATGTCTTGTAGTTCGAGGTAACTCACAGTTAGTAATCAATCAAGTCATAGAGGTTTACGCATGCAAGGCCTCTCATTTGCAATCATACTGTGACCTGACTAAACACTTGCTAAAACAACTGATCAACGTAGATGTGCAACATATTCCTAGGAATGAAAATACCATTGTCAATGCACTTGCTACACTATCCTTAAACATGACACTTAAGATGTTCCATACGTTACCTAGTTCCATAACAAATTATACCAAACCCATAACTGATGCCCTTGACAAAATACCCATAGCACCCATTAGTACTACACAAGTGATAGAGTGGTATGATGACATAAAAGAGTACCTTCTACGAGGCGAACCGCCGCAACATTTGACGAGTGCTCAAAAGGACATACTGCAAAAATGCTCTCAACAATTTGCATTAATAGGAGACACCTTGTGTTGCAAGTCCTATGAAGGCATTTTGTTAGTATGCGTTAGTAGCATTGATGGTCAAACAATTGTGGAACAAGTTCATGAAGGACTTTGCGGAGGGCATATAGCACCCAAAGAAATGGCAACAAAAATTAGATGTTTGGGCTATTACTGGCCACACATGGAGTACAATTATTTCTCCAAAGTCAGAAAATGTAACATTTGCCAAAGGCACAGTAACCTAATACATGTACCACCTAATGAGCTACATACTACACAAATCACATGACCATTCCAAAGATGGGGATTAGAAATCATTAGGCCGATAACACCACCATCTTCAGTAAGACATAGCTTCATCATCACCGTGACTAAATATTTCACAAAATGGGTAGAAGCTATTACCCTTAGAAAAACCATCTCTAAACATGTTTGCAATTTCATATTAGAAAACATCGTGACCCGCTTTGATATCCCAATGACTATAGTTACTGATAATGAACCATAGTTCAGCAATACAGATACTAAAAGCTTCTGTGAAAGCCTAGGTATTAAACAATCATTTACATCACCATACTACCCACAGAGCAATGGTCAAGTAGAGTCTACAAATAAAATGATTATCATGGTGCTCAAAAAGATGCTGAATCAAAGCAAGAGATGATGGCACGAGCAGTTAATCTATGCATTATGGGCATACCGAACAACGCATTGAATGTCCACAGGTAAGACACTGTATAGCCTTGTATACAGATCTGAAGCTGTGTTACCTTTGGAGTTATAGGTTCCCTTGTTGCAGATAACACTCTCTAGCCTTCTCGATGAAGATCAAAATAATAAGTTGCACATTATTGACCTTGACTCAGTGGAAGAAGAAAGGCACAAGCACTTGATCAAATCAAATGGTACCAGAGACAACAATAACGATGTCATCAACATGATCCACATAAGCGGCCAATCAAGGAAGGTGACCTAGTTCTCAAGGCATTCCGTGAACACTCAGACAAATTCTTAGCTAACTGGGAAGGGCCTTACTTAGTCACCAAATCATATGATAATGGGACATTTAAGCTTGCTGACATGAACATAAATGAGTTCTCCAATCCTACAAATCATATGTACCTGAAACCATTCCATGTCTGATGAGCTCAGGGTATGTTTTGGTCTTGGCATCACGACCTAAAACTGATACCACAGAACAGTCCTGGACCCATGACTTAAAACTAGCACCACAGAATAGTCCTGGAGCTATGACTTAAAACTAGCACCATAGAACATCTTGGCGTCATGACAATAAATCGACATCACAGAGTTCTATCCAGTATGACACTAAACTACCACGCTTGTCCACCGGAGTCCACTAAGACTATAAACCGACTTGCCTCTTCATAGTTCGTCACAACTCTAAACTAGCATTGCACCGTCTGCTACGACGATAAACTAGCAGGCATCTAAAGGATTATGACATGAAAATAATTCACAATAGTTTGCTAAGAATATAAACTAGTGATACCATCAACAATCTGGTGTTATTTGAAAAGACAAGCTACTGCAGTTGACTATACATGCTCTCCAAAAAATTGCTGCACTGTTTTTCACATAGACCTTGGTGAAACTGATGCAGTTTAAGATTCTGTGTGCCTTGAAGTGCCACATGATGGCTCCATTCCATCAACTATATTCAAGTTAAAAGTGTTTAGCTAACTAAATCATTTGCAGTTTTCTTATCCCCCTGGAGTTGTGTTTGCAGGATGACACGCTTGAGATGCTCGTGCACAGATGAATTTCATCATGATGACAGGGTATCACATTCTTCCTGATGCAAGAAAATGGGTTAATCAATCCATTCATAAGTACATTCCCAACCTCTGATACATTCCCTATTTCCCCATCATGTCCCAATTATCCTATTTAATTACATCCCTTGGATACATTCTACTCCCCCAAAGCCCTTAATACATTGTTGCACATTGTGATCCTCTAAGCAGTTACAACACAAAACACAGTACATGATGCATGACACAAAATGCAAGCACTCGAACACAAGCAAGGCATAAAAGGTAGGCTCTTTCAAAAAGACCAGAAATAAAAACAAAAATAAAAGAAAAGAAAAGATAAAATAAAGCAAGAACAAAAGAAAAGAAGAAACAAAAAAGAAGAAAAAGAGAACAAAAAGGTCAAAGAGCAAAATGTGCAAAAAAGGTCTTCATGACCCCATTGACACCATCGACTACAAACCATTGGCTCTTCTCATATAAGCCCTAGGTAGAAGGTAATTATCTTTGAAAAAAACTTGTGTCTCAATTGATCATGTTGCACATCATCGTGTGGCTTTGGCTGTTTACAATAGGCTCCCTTAAACATGACACAAGGGTCCCATTTCTCCAATGAATGGACCTCTTATGCCTTGGTTCTAAGTCCGCTATACATTGGCTGTTGACAAGGATCAAAAACTAGCTCATTCACATGAGAGCATTCCACAATTTCTCCTACAATTCCAACAACAATTATCACCCTTGATCAATTTCTAACTTCTCCCAGTTGTAGTCCCTTGCATCTTGAATCACATTTTCCCAATTCCTTGTACTTTTGAACATGGTGCAATGAAATCCAGCTAGGGGCCAACGGACAATGCTTAGTGCTAGGTCGATCATGGTGTTTTGTACTTCTTTGTTGATGCCTCTCAGGTGGATTCCTCCAGACGTCAACAAAGAGGGGCTAATGAAACACCACAAAATTTTAGCTTAACACGTTGAAATGAGAACAATTAAGAGCCTCTTGAATTTTTGGAGGCAAGAATTTGACTATGATCAAAATGGTTCTAATTTGAATAGGCAAGGCCCCCTTGGGGCTCACTGATGATCACTCCAAAGCTTCAGCACCCAGAACCCAAGATTTCAAGTTAAAATTGCATGAATCTTGCCACTCATGTTGAGGTCACACTGATGTTAGGCTGCCCAGCATGAGTACATCTTGACCAACTTTTGGAGCCCTGAAACCAAGTCCAAATAGTCTAAATTTGAGCATGTAGACTCCCCTCAAGTTTCACTAATGTTCATTGCAGCTCTTGGCCTCCAGAACCTCAAAAATTAAGCCAAAAATCACATGATTTTTTTACTCATGCCCAGGTCATGCTGAGGTCACGCTGAAAACATTAGCCCAGCATGACCAAAAAAATAGGTCAAATCAAGTAGTCCCAAGCATAATTTTTAGCATCAACTCAATCCCCAAGGACAAGAAATAGTTGTACTTGTTCACAGGCTCCAGAAAATCAAAATTCAGGCATGAAACATAGCATTCTAGCTAGGTCATGTTGAGGTCATGCTGGGGTCATGCTGGCAGCATGAGCTCAGTGTAAGCTGCTAAAGGTGGCTCAAATCCAAGTACAAATAGGCCTAGACTCCACGTATATATTTCTTCCCAAAGGTAGGTAGCAGTTACACTTGAAAAGTAGGTCATAGAAATCAAAATTTGGTGTGAAATTAACCATGCTAACTTGCTCACACGTAGGTCATGCTACAACATGAATCTAGCATGAGTCTAGCATGAGCACTATTCATCAGCATGAGTACTATTCATGCCCAGAAAAAAGAACTCCAAATGCACACTGAGGACACACTAGGACCAAATTAACTCATGCTGGGAACCCTGGTGAAGCATAGATGCCTTAAATAGCCACCAAACCACTCAAATTAACATTCTGCAGCAGCTGATTCAAAGGATCATGAAGTTTCAAGCGAGCCAACGTCAAGCCCTCTTGGAATCCATTACAAATTTTCATTGTAAGCCTCAACATCTATGAGCTTGTCAAGCCCTTATGCTACTTCCATGGGTGTAAGCTAGCTTGCAATTGTAAGATACAGTGCATCTAGTCTAGAATGTAGTCTGCCCATGCACACCTGTCACAAAATCCATTTTTCTCTCACCTCACAACCATTGATCTCATTCACAAACCCTGCTCCCAAACCTAGCGAAATGCATAAATATCCTATTCATTGACATAAATGAGGTTGGAAATTTTGAAGCAAGAAAACCAGTAATCCTGAGCCTAGACGTACATGATCCCTAGCACCTGTAAACACCCCACATCGGAGCTTAACATATGACTTACAATCTAGAGATGCAACTATGTTTTGACCAGTGCACATTTTTGTTAATTAATACAAATACAGTTTTATTTTTGCCTTCCATTGTGTTGTTCTAGTTCATTATTTGTGTCATCCTATTTTATTACACATTTCTGCATATTCTGTTTATGTTTTCACGTTATATTCACACCTACATTTCATTGCGTTACGCTCTTCATTTTACATTTCGTGACGATAATCCTAGCGCAGGCCATAGCGTACACTTGGGGAAGTCCTTGGTTAATCTATGTGCAAATCATCCAAGGCAGTCTACCTTCATTTTTTCAACTTGCCCTCACGTGAAGGTAGGATCGTCTGTATCTCTCTGGAGATCTTTTGGTGTTCGTTTCTCCTCCAACTTACGCTGATGATTTTAGATGGTACAATACTCCCAGTGATCTCTTGGTGTTCCAGCCACCAACGTTTTTTATTACTACATTCCCAAATGCAGCTAAGAAATAGCTTTTGTGAATAAAATAATATATAAATTGAATGATCATGTCCAATAAAAAATATGGCAACTTATAAAGAATGGTGTTAACGGCATATATCAAACAGCATCCAAGAACCAAACAATAGAAAATATAAAAAATTTAAGATGAGGAGCTTGAAGAATGAGCTCTTTGGTGACCATCTCCATTTTTTTGGGCAAATCTATTTCATGCATATTGTCGCTACTAGATGCAGACGGGTTGTGTCCATAATCACTTGCTTTACTAAATTCACTAGTATGTCTAGTATAATCATGCATTCCAAGGGCAACCCTCCTGAGGTTTTTCAAATATTATTTGTATTGCTCAATGTCATAATCAGAACTTTCATATGAATACATGGTGTTATGTCTAGGCATATTTCCATTTTGAAGATCTTTGAATAATACATCCCCTTCCAGTACATGAACAATCTACAAAGGGCACATTATGCATCATTTGAAGCAATGGCATATACAAGACAACAAACATATACATGGACAAATAGGGATGAAAGCTACCTATCCAATACAGGGATGTTTTTTAGTAGAAATTCTTATTGCTGAAGTAGCACATGAAATTACCCTCATCATCTCATTCTTTTCATATTCACCATTTAATTTTGGATCAACTAATTCTTCTTCTAGTTAGGTAGATCTCAGAGACTAAAGCATAAATGGTTGTGTTTTTTTATACACCAAAATCATATTAATAAAATCATCATAGTATTACATTATCTATTGATTGTTTTTAATCACATGCTAAGGATAATTTTGATTCTTAATTAGATGGCAATGTTGTACATAGTAAAAATTACAAACTCTGAACCCTGAACATTGAACCCTCAACCCTGAACCCTAAATCCTAAACCTATTATTTTTATTAATAATAAATATTGATTATTACCCTTATTTATAGTAAATAATATTCATTATTACTATAATTGTAAGCATCACCATTTATAATAATAATAACTATTCAATATTTCCCATCATTTATAATAAAAAATATTCATTATTACTATAGTCGTAATCATCATCGTTTATAATAATAATAACTATGCAAGATTACCTTTCATTTATAATAATAAATGTTCATTATTACCCACGTCGGGGCCTACATGTGAGGGAATATGAAGAGAGAAATAAGAAACCCAAGGGTTAGGGGTGTCAATCGAACAGAGATTTGGCTCCCTTATAGTGACTCTTTAGCTTCCCTGCACGTGGTGCATACATGTAGGAGAATATGAAGAGATGAATGGGAAGCATAGTGGTTGGGGGCATTAATTGAATAGAAATTCAACTTCCCTGGAGTAACTCTTTGGCTCCCTTGCATGTGATGCATGCATGTGACAGAATTGCATTACTTGTTGCAGTTAATGATTGTTGTTGCTGATCTTGAAGAGAGTGTTCTTTACCTTCTCTATTGGGACTAATAGCAACAGGATCCATGTTTCTAAAAATGCACCAATTCCAATATCGCACCTCTTAATATTGTAACATAATGCGTAAGTTCAATATCTATAAATACTATATCACACCATAACCATCATCACCTTAACCATCACCATGATCATAACCGTCACAATTTTTATAAATAATAAATATTCATTATTACCCATTGTTTATAATAAAAAATATTCATTATTACAGTAATCATAATCATCACCATTTATAATAATAATAACTATTTAGTATTGCCCATAATTTATAATAATAAATATTTATTATTACCCACGTCGGGGCCTACATGTGAGGGAATATGAAGAGACAAATGGGGAGCCCAGGAGTTAGGGGCATTAACCGAATAGAGATTTGGCTCCCTTGCAATGACTCTTTGGCTTCCCTGCACATGGTTCATGCATGCGAGAGAATACGAAGAGACAAATGGGAAGCCTAGGGGTTGGGGGCATCAATTGAATAGAGATTCAACTCCCCATGCAGTGACTCTTTGGCTTCCTTGCACATGATGCATGAACGTGAGGGAATATGAAGAGACAAATGAGGATCTAAAGGGTTGGGGGACGTCAATCAAATAGAGATTCATCTCCTTTGTAGTGACTCTTTTGCTCCTTAACTTTTCAAATTCAGCTCCTTTGCAGTGACTCTTTAGCTCCCCTACATGTGGTGCATGATGTGGAGGGTGATAAAATACATTTTCCCCCCCCCCCCCCCCCCCCCCATCATGCAAGATGTGTTGGCCTCTTAGCCAAAATGAGCAATTTCTATACTTACCTTTTGCAATCTTGGGAAAGACTGAATAGGTTCTGAACAAGGCATTTCCATTATTAATACACTAGCAACATCTATAGTTTCATTTATTTTATGACATGAATTTTTCTCTTGTCAATGTTGCCTCTTTCAGCTCTCACTCTCACTATAATGTGGTTTCTCTTGATCTTCTTGTAATTGTTGTTCTTCTTCTTGTGTGATTTCTGGAATAGATGTTTCTTGATTAATAGGCATAGATGCATTTATAATGTCCTAAAAAAATGTTTTAAAATTTAAATTAAAAATTAAATTAAATTATGTACCAACTTGAGTATGGGCAAACACCAACATGCATTTCTTCTTGATTATTTACATTATTAGTATCAATAATGTGGATCATTGCATTGGATGAATTTCCATGTGATGAGAGGGGATTTGAAGTTGATGCAGCCTAAAAATATATATACAATGTAAGTATGTAAATAAAATGAGAAGATTTCCTTATGATAAATGTTTGTTTTAAAATATTAAAAAATGCATAAATTACATACTCCTGAATTTCATAGAATTAGTTGCCATTCTCGTTCACATGATTTTGCTTTTCATTTTAAAAATTGTCTTCTCTCCTTTAAAGTTATCAATTCTAGATTTTTAGTTTTTCTGATCCATGGTCATCCTCTACCTCAAAAATTCCTACATGCATACCCATTGCCATGACCTCCATAAATTGCATTACTTATTGCAGTTTATGATTGTTGTTGCTAATCTTGAATAGGGTGTTCTTTGCCTTCTCTATTAGGACTAATAGTAGTAGGATCCATGTTTTTGAAAATGCATGAATTCCAATATTTCACCTCTTAATCTTGTAACATAATGGCTAAGTTCAATATCTATAAATACGTCATCACATCATAACTATCATCACCTTAACCATCGCCATGATTGTAACCATCACTAATGAGTGGCGAGGTACCCCTACGCTCAACCATATGAATTCTGGTCAAATTCCAAGGACTAAGTGCCTATGCGCCTTTGTGGAACAAGGATGGGTTGGTTGATCATTGCCTTCCCAAGCTTACCTGTATGTCATGATTGTATGGTTAAGTAAGCTTGAGGCATATGATTTTTATAGTTTTTATGCTTTTATGTCCTGCTGCTAATAAGGAAGGAGAGAGAGATAACTAAGTGACTAATTTAACTTAACTACTGATTAACTAGGCTTTAATTAATCCTAACACCAATATCCATTCTCACTTGCCATACACATCTTGAACCAGCACAACACTACTGGGATTACCAAATGCTAATTATTACTGGGTTACCAAGTGTTACACGCATGCTCAAAGTGATCATACTATGTAATCTAATGATTTGCTTAATTGATCAAAATGAATTGCTACACTAATTACATAAATGTAAAGTGCATAAAATAAAATAAATGCATAAGAAAATAATATAAAAGGAATGTGTAAGAAAACAAATCTCAAGTGTTGCAAGGATGAATTAAAGAGCTTGTCTTTATTGTCATACACAAGGTGTGCTCAGGTACACAATGCTCAAATAAAGATCTGTCCACACTTAGACCTCCTACTGGGGGCACTTGGAAAATACTCTAACTTTGGAATGTCATTTGGAAGCAAGAGTTAAAAACTTACCCACAAGAATTCAACAAAGAAAAAAAATGCATTAACCCAAAATGAACTAATGATAAAACTGGCAATGATGTGAAAAATGGGAAGAAAGATGGAAAGGAGAGAATGGAATGGAATCCCAAAAATAAGGTTGTGTAAAGTCCCTTGTGTATTTTATGGTTAATGTGACTATGTAGAACTCATCCCAAATCTAGACTCAAACAAACCACATCTAGTGACCTCGCATCAATACACTTGACCAATCCATCAACCTGAAGTAACTAGAATGCTTCCACAAAAAGTTACCACCATTCCAAAGATAACAAGATGGATAAGAAAGAAGCAAGAAAGGGCCTTAGTTATAGGGAACCCTCAGGCATGGATAACATGTCTTTTCAGTTCCATAACCAGTTCTTGTAGCCCATAATGCTTTATTATGTCTAAGGGGTGTGCTTTGAATTCTCACTTTTTTTTCTCTTCTCTTTTTTCTTCTCTCTTTTTTTTTCATGAGAACCACACCGTGAAAAGACTTAATTTTATTCACTTAGCTTCCTAATTTTTGAACAATATTAGAATGGAAGAAAATCCAAGAAAAAGCATCCAAGCACCCAAGAGAATGGCCAGCACAAATGCATCGAATCCCCTTAAAGTCATACCCTTTTCATCCTTTGAGTCTTTCCTTGGTTTGAAAAGTACCCAGGCACCAATTCATTAAAAGTTTACTTAGAAAAAGAGAAACTGTATAGTTCCAAGCCAAAGGAGACCATAGAGTTGTATAGATGAGTGGATGGTGTGGACTCATTGCCTGTTTTACCAAAAGAACCATACCTTAATATCAGCATCATAATTCAAAGTTAAAAATCAAACATTAGCAATCAATATGATATAATTCAATCCACCATCATGAGCACTTGTTGGATAATGAATAAAAGTAAATCAAGCAAACAAAGAAATAGTAAAAACATGAACAATGGTGTAAAACAAACATAAGAAAAGTTACAAAAATGTGTAAAACAAAAATTCAAAAAGAACTAAGGGCCTAGAATGGTTAGTGTAGCGACAGAAAACGTCGGCAGCTGGAAATACCGACCGAGATTCCACGTATACAGTTTTAGCCACGGATCCGTGCGAGGGCTATGCTGGAAAAAATGAATCCGCGGCGTCCTGAACGGTCTTGTCGATTAGACAGGGACTTACGGGTCAGTAAAACAATGAAAATTACGTAAAGAGAAAGCGATCTGGTTCGAGGAATCGTGAAACAAGGGGAAAAACGATGTAGACGGATTGCAACGGCGATAATGCTAAACACGATAAAAGGAGGCTAACATAAGAGAAGCACGTAGCTTCAAGATCTGCGCTTTGACTTGAAAAATGTGTATATTGTATGAGAAATTACACTGGGGATTCCCCGATTACAGGATGTGAAACAAGCACAAAACAACAAGCAAAACGGTCTAAACAGAAGTCCGATCTACCTCGTGGGCTAAAACTGAGATGCAAGGCAGGCCAAGCTTTGACATCTACCGATCAATTATTTCTGATTGATAGAGTCTTTTCAGTAGAACGATTACTCCTGTCACCGGTGCTCAAAGTGAACTGTACTCTGCTTCGGCTGTAAGGTGATAATGTCAGCAATTGCCAAAGCGTTGTTCTCTGTATCTCTGCTCCAAAGTGCTAAGTGCTCTGGTGCTCAGAAATATGCTCCTGCTTCTCTGATTTGCCAACCCCTGTATTTTTGTCAACTGAGGTATTTATAGGCCACGACGCTTCGTGGAAAAGGCGCAACCCTGATGACGTGGGGCCCTGATGTTTCGGGTCCTTTTGGCATGACCATTTTAAGTCAGACTGTGACTACGCACAACATGCTCGTTTGCGTGTTATGCGTGTGAAGAGCAGGTAGATGCTGAGCGTGCTTTAATTGCTTTCAGGCTGCATTACACTTATTCGCATTGTGTTGCGTGTATGAGTGTAATCCAGTGTAAAAAACAATAAGCTCAGAGTTGTTTTACGCTCACTACGCAGCTGCGCGTAACAAAGTGTAAACAATGTGCAACTTACGCTCTCTACGCAGCTGCGCGTGATGAAGCGTAAATAATGTGCAACTTATGCTCACTACGCAGCTGCGCGTGACGAAGCGTAAACAATGCCTAACTTACGCTCACTACGCAGTTGCGCGTGCTAAAGCGTAAACAATGCCTAGCTTTAATGATGACATACGCAATAGTACGCACCGCCGCGTAACGAGCGTAAAGACAAGTTATTCATGCGTTGTGAGAAAAAGTGTCAAACTATTGTGCTTCTCCGGCCTATGACTATTTTTGAGCTTATTATGCTCATTACGTTGCCGTGCGTAATAGAGCGTAAACTTGTCCTTGAACAAAACTAATGCGCGCTCTCGCTTGCATTGTGAATCTTTGCCTGAGGCCGACTCGTAATTTTCACGGTGTTTCAGTTAGCATAGGTAGCCATCTCCCCCATGACTGAGTTGGAAGGAGGAGATCCAAAATAGTGAGCAAGGTTGTCCACTAACAAAGGTAGCATGTGTATTGGCTATCCTAAGCTCATGAAAAGGTTTGGTTTGTTGCACGTTGACCTATATTTTTTTGTATGGGCTCTTAGGTTTGTATATTGTCATGGACCCTAAAGGAAAAGTTGCATAAATAATATTAGGTACTTTCCATAGTGTTTGAAATTTAGTACGTTATGACACATGTGTGGGATTCTAGTAGAGAACCTTATCTCCTAGCTAATATTTAACTTTTCTAATTCTTAGGTCATGATGTTGTTTATTGAAGACCTTGTACAATTTGTTAGATGACAAGGTAACTAATTAGTTTTCATCTAGCAAGTTAAATGTTACTAACCATTGTTTCTATGCTAGATCAAGGTCAAGGTTGAGGTCACATGTTGTGGATAGTGTACGGAGCTCAGTTTGAATGGGAAGCATTGGTAATTTACCATACACTAACTCATAGGGAGAGTAGCCTATAGGGAGTTTTCATGTGGAGCGGTATGCCCAAAGAGCATCATTCAGTTTAATGCTCCAGTCTCACCTAAACTTGCTAATAGTTCTTATCAATATTTTTGTAATCTCCTTATTGGTGACTTCTACTTGACCATTCACTTAGGGATGGTATGGTGTAGTCAATTTATGCTAAACTCCTAAGCGTTGCATTAATTTTTAAAAAGTTACACCTGTGAAGTGTGTACCAATGTCTAAAATAATTTCATGTGATACACCAAACCTATTTATGATTTGTTGTTAAACAAATCATGTAGTTGTAGATGATGTACAATCTTTAATAGCTACTGCTTTGGCCCATTTTGTTAGGTAATCAATGGAAACAATAATATAAGCTTTTCTATTGGACATTGGTATAATCAGCTCCATAAAATTAATTCCCAAAATGTTAAAGGGTTCTAATGGTTGAATCCATTGTTGTAGACCCTCCATTCTAGCAGTCATTCCCCAATCATGTTGACAGCACTCACAAGATTGGACAAAACAATGGGTGTCCTAAAATAATGTAGGCTAATAATATCTTGCAAGCAAGATCTTGATGGCCATTCATCTCCTAACGTAATGACCCCCACAAGGACCTTCATGAGCATCTTAGAGAACTCGTAGTTGATCTATATTAGGAACATACCATCGAACCAAGCCATCAGGACACACTTTGTAAAGTTGCACATTAATCTCCATAAAGTACTTAGCTTAGTGAAGAAACTGTTGTTTCTTTTTAAAGTTTAACTCTTGTGGTATTTTTTTGGTGAGAAGATAGGTACTATACCAATTTGTCTCCATGGGTGATTCATTATTCACTACACCAGCAAAGAGGAATTCATCAGGGAAATGATTAGAAATTCGATACTCATCCTCTTTGTTATCCAATCGCAACCGAGATAAATGATCAGCAACTACATTCTCAGTGCCCTTGCGATCGATCATTGTTAAATCAAACTCTTCTAAGATTACAACCCATTGTATGATATAAGGGCTTACCATTGGCTTATTTATGAGGAACGATATTGCACTATGATTTGTATGTATATGTACTTTATATCCCAATACATAGTGTCTAAACTTTTCTTATGCAAACACTACAGCCATTAATTCTTTCTTTGTGGTAGTGTAGTTAAGTTATGCACCAGCAATGCTTCTACTTGCATAGTGGATGTAATAAGGATGCTTCTAGTCATCTAACTATGTAAGTATAGCTCGTAAAGCATAGTTGGACATGTCAATCATGATATGGAATGGTTTGGACCAGTTAGGAGCTTAGAGAATGGGTGTTTCTACTAGCTTCTATTTCAAATTTTGGAAAGCTAATTCACATTTCCTAGTCCACTTGAAAGGTATGTCCTTTTTCATTAATTCCACCAATGGTTTGGCAACCTTTGAAAAGTTTTCAATAAATCTCTTATACTAGCCAGTATGTCCAAGGAATGACCAAATATCTTTAATAGTTTCTAGTTGACATGTAATTCCTTGGATAATTTTGATTTTCTTGAGGTCTACCTCTATCCTTGTGTGTGAGATTTTGTGCCCTAGTACTACGCCTTCTTAGACTATCAAATGGTTTTTCTACCAATTGAGCCTCAAATTGGTTTCTACACAGCTTTTTAACACTTGGTCCAACTAGTCCAAGGCTTGATCAAAGTTTTTTCCATAAGTGGATAAGTCATTCATAAAGACCTCCATGCCATTCCCTATCTGCTATTGGAATATGCTTAGAACTAGTCATTGAAATGTTGCAGGGGCATTGCACAAGCCAAACGACATCTATTTGTGTGCAAAAATTCTCCAAGGATTATTGAACATAGTCTTAGGTTGGTCTTCTAGGGCTATTTATATTTGGTTACATCTGCTATATCCATCCAGAAAAGTATAACAGTGATGCCCTGTGATGGTGTTTAAGACTTGGTCAACAAATGGCAATGGAAAGTGATCTTTGAATGTTGCCATATTTAGTAGCCTAAAATCTATGCACACCCTCTAACTACCTTCCTTTTTAGGCATAATAACTAAGGGGCTAACCCATTCGCTATCAGCAATGGGGTATATGAACCTAGCCTTGAGAAGTTATTGAATTTCTTCCTTAACTACTTACTTCAACTTAGGGTTTAATTGCTTCTTTCGTTGTCTTCAAGGCTTCATGGAGGGGTCAATGTAAATTCTATGTTAGCATATCCTAGGATCTATTCCAGTTAATTTGGGATATAACCAAGTGAAGGCTTTCGACCATTTATTTATTACGTTCAGCAATTCTTCTTTCTATTGAGGAGCAAGCTTAGCATTGATAATTACCAATTTTTCATTTTTAAGGAACATGTATTCCATACCAATGGGTAATGGTTTCAACTCAAGGGGCTCTTGCTTAAATTTCTCAGGGATTTTCAACTTCCCCCAATTGATGTTTTCAAGGTTAAGACTTGGAAGTTTGTAACGGACTTAATCTAATGCATCTATGCTATCAATGTAAGCACAAGTCAAACCCTCAGTTGGTTGCATGCATATGAGTGAACTATTTTCTTGATCAGCTATCAGCCACTGGGTGTCTTCCTGTCATGTGGCTACTACATATAGGCATCTTTGTATGTTAATCACTTGTGCACACTAATTGTATGCAAGCAATGCTAAACTTTGCACAAACCATAACCTTTGCATGTAATTACACCTTGTCTCACTATATGTGATGCATGGAACTTTCTTCTTCTTAATCTTTCCAAATGTATTTTCCTTAGATATTTCTAGGGAAAGATCACAAATTACTAGGCGTGCATCAATGGTGCATAGCCATGCTCTTCCCATTATGATTAGGAAGTCCCCCTTACCATTGTTTACCTAAATCACTAGGAAGTTGACTGGGTATGACCACCCACAAATAGTGGTAATAATTTCTTCCACTAGTCCCAATGAAACAATGATGGACTAGTCAACCAACTCTAGATGGATGTTGCTCTTTTTCAATAGAGACAAGTTCTAGGCCTTGTACATTTCTTGAGAAATCAAGTTGACACCAGAACCTAAATGCCAAAAAGCCTTGCATGATGCACTTTTAGCAATTTGTAAGTATCTCAGAGGACTCCCAAGATTAGATAATTTCCTAGGAAGGTGGCCAACTTTGATCCAATCGATGACAGCATGTGTTAGCATGACCATATGCATTGATTGCGATGATTGGATTGAAGGAGGCTCTGAAGTTTTCATTGATACTAAGGCATCTAAGGAATCAACTTCTTGTGATTGCAAGGGCTTGGTTGGACTATTGGTTCTAAATAAAGGTCTTTTCTTCATGTGGTTGTTGGAACCAACAATAGGTTAAGAGTTAACAACCCTTGTGGTGTTATGTTGTTGCAGCAGGGTACAAATTTCACCTTGCATCATGGGAGTAGGTGGTAGTGGAGCTATTGGTAAGAGATGTGGCTAGATGAGAAGGATGATATGCCTATAGAATATTTCCTTTAGAAGAGGGAGTTCCATAATACTCATAATCTTGGTACTGATGTTGAGGAGTGATGTGACTAGTAGAGTCACATGGGGAGATTGGCTATTGCACGTAATATCCATATAGGTTAGGTTTTCAGTAAGGATATTGTTGCCTTGGTGGTGGCATTCCCCATGATTGTGGATGCTACCATTGTTGATATTGTTCAATTAGTTGTGGTGGTATTCCACTTAGATAATATGTTAAGGATTGGTGGAACTATCTTAGGTTACCTTGGGGGTAAGGTAACCTTCAGGGTGCTTGTCATTTGTTCAATTGTGGATTAAGTGCATACACCCCAGACTCTTGCAGATATGAGATTATAGGGCAACATCCTTTAGGATGATCATATTGACATATTTCACATCTACTATCATTGTCTATTTCCAACTTCACAACCTCTTCAATGATGGAAACTTTGCCCTTACCCTTGCTACATGCATATTCAGCTTCTCTCTTTTTTCTTTTTTCATAATCACTACCTTGCTCTCTAGACTCCTCGACTATTTTAAGAACAGATTGAAATCTATTGTCTAGGGAAGCCCACATTTAGTCTACATTTACTGATACTTCTGATGTCAACTTTTTGGTAGGCAAAGTTTTCCTATTCAACATCTCTTTAAGTGGTGACTCTTCTTCATCCGCACAAAATCTTACTCCCCTCTTCTAGACGGACGGATCTTAGTTATACTCTTCTACACTTTCTCTCTTCCATATCTCATCTTCTTCCTTAGAAACTTGCTCCAATAGTCTTTGGATTTGATGATACCTAAGCTTGAATAGTCTTCTTTGGTCATAAGTCCCAAAGGTTCTTCTTGTTTCATACTTGAGCCAATCTATGAGATGATGCAGTTGATCCCTCTATGAATAACCATGGCCAAGACAATGATGTAACAGTGCATAGTATCAACCCATGGTAGCATCCAAAGGTTCATGTCCTCCTTGTTTCTAGCGTTGGATTTGCTTTCACAAGTTGGACACTGAAGAGTACATCTGGTACTTGTCATTGAACAATTCTAACATGGTACTCCACCTACAAATGGATTCCTATTCTAAGGACTGGTACCAGCTTTCTACTTCTTTAACTAGTGTCTATGGGAATAACTTAAGTTTTTCTATTCGTTCTATATGTTTTGTAAGGCACACGCATCCTCGGATTCTTGTAAGTGTTTCTAAGGATCAACCCCCTTCAAATCGTGGGATATTGTTCATATCTAATCTCTTAATCTTGCTATCTTTTTAGTGCCTTGTTAAAATTCTAACAGCCTCAATTATGTCTAACATACTGCATGTAACTAGTAGGGGTTCATCATGATCATAACATCCATGGTGTCTATGATGCCTACATTGTTCCCTACTCTTCCTTCTTCTATGTTGTGATTCTCTAGAGTGCCCTCATCCCCTTTCCTAGTTGTTTCACCTATAACTTCCACTTTGCCTACCTCCATCGCTATGATCTTTTTCTTTATAACTACATTTGGATACTAAAGAAGAGGGTGAAGGAGATGATGAAGGTGAAAAATAAGAAGAATTATTATCATGATGGTGTTTTCTACCTTCTCTTTTGCGGTCTCAGCCTCGATCATGATTGTGATCAGAATGTCCACCTTTATCATGAGTTTGTGTCCCTTTCTTGGATCCTTTGTGCCCATGGGTATCAGAACCTAGGTTATGAATAGTAAAATGAAGGTTCTGATACATAACCCCTTGGGCAAAGTCAAGAGGAGGAACATCGTTGTGTGGCCGACTACCTGAGGTAGGTTCACCACCCTCATTTTTGCTTAAGACATGTGGGGCATCCTGAGACCACTTATCCTTCAAAGACTTATGATGTCTCTCCTGTTGCAAGTCCCTTTGACATTTTATCTCTATGGGATGGTATTCTCTTGAGTCATGATCCTGCATAACATATTTTGCATGTAAGTGTAGCATGCTAATTCATGTGACAACATGAAGAAGCATGCTCGGGACTGAATGATCGAGAGGTAACACTATGTTATCTTCTAAGTCTCGCCAATGTAGTTGTTCATCTTGATGGAGGATAAAGGTGAATTCTGGTATATACTCATCAAGATGAATATATACCACTCAAACTTGTTAAGGGATTGGTGGATCAACGTCATGTGTATTATGCCACTGATTGTTTCTTGTTTCATACCTAGATCGTGAGGCACTTTCATATGAAGAAGGAGACATACTTGTCTATTCAATGTGCAAAGTATTCTTATTTATTATTTTCTCAACCAACCCTAAGGATTCATTCCAATGATGTGAATGATTTCCTAAATTCTAATTAGCACAAAAATAACTATGTCCCTGGCAACGACAACAATGATGAGCGGTGAGGTACCCCTATGCTCAACTATATGCATACAAGTATTTCACACATGATCTAGTCAAATTCCAAGGACTAAGTGCCTATGCACCTTTGTGGAACAAGGATGGGTTGATTGATTGTTGTCTTCTCAAGCTTACTTATATGTCACAATTGTATGGTTAAGTAAGCTTGAGGCATATGATTTTTATAGCTTTTATGTTTTTATGTCCTGCTACTAATAAGGAAGGAGAGAGAGATAACTAAGTAAGTACTTTTACTTAACTACTGATTAACTAGGCTTTAACTAATCCTAACACCAGTAGTTTTTCTCACTTTCCGTACACATCCTAAACCAGTGCAACACTACTGGGATTACCAAATGTTAATCGTTATTGGGTTACCAAGTGTTACATGCATGCTCGAAGTGATCATACTATGTAATCTAATGATTCGCTTAATTGATCAAAATGAATTGCTACACTAATAACATAAATGTAAAGTGCATAAAATAAAATAAATGCATACGAAAATAAAATAAAAGGAATGCGTAAGAAAAAAAATATCAAGTGCTTCAAGGATGAATTGAAGAGCTCATCTTTATTGCCATACACAAGGCGTGCTTTGGTACATAATGCTCGAATAAAGATCCATCCATACTTAGACCTCCTGGTGTGGGCACTTGGAAGGTACTCTAACTTTCAAATAGACTACAAGAGCTTTGCTACTTGACTACTACTAGACTTCCTTTCAATTGTGCGCCTAGGCACTGTATTTATAGACTTGGGACAACTACTCTAATAATTAGAGTAACCACCCTAATAATTAGAATAACTACTCCAATAATAACCACTCTAATAATAACTGCTCTAATAATTAAAGTAACTGCTCCAATAATAACCATTCTAATTATTAGAGTAACTGCTTCAATAATAACCACTCTAATAATAACCACTCTAATTATTAGAGTAATGACTCTAATAATTAGAATAACTACTCCAATAATAACCACTCTAATTATTAGAGTAACCACTCCAATAATAACTGCTCTAATAATTAAAGTAGCTGCTCCAATAATAACCATTCTAATTATTAGAGTAATCACTCCAATAATAACCACTCTAATTATTAGAGTAACCACTCCAATAATAACTACTCTAATAATTAGAGTAACTGCTTCATCAATCACCATTTTTATTAATAATAAATATTCATTATTACACATTGTTTATAATAAAAAATATTCATTATTACTATAATCATAATAGTCACCATTTATAATAATAATAACTATTCAATATTACCTATCAGTTATAATAATAACAGTTCATTATTATCCATGTCAATGCCTACATGTGAGGGAATAAGAAGAGACGAATGGGAAGCCCAAGGGTCGAGGGCATAAATCGAATAGATATTTGGCTCCCCTATAGTGACTCTTTAGCTTTCCTACATGTGGTGCATGCACGTGAGAGAATACAAAGAGATGAATGGGAAGCCTAAGGATTAGGGGCATCAATGGAATAGAGATTTAACTTCCATACAATGACTCTTTGGCTCCCCTGCATGTGATGCATGTGTGTGAGGGAATACGAAGAGACGAATTGAGAGCTGAAGGGTTGGGAAGCGTTAGAACTCTCACTAATGGTAAAATTCAATAAGTGATCGACTACATTAAATAGCCATGGTAGAGGGAACAACAAATTTGAAATAGATGCATCAATGCATTGATCATCTCATGCTTTCCATTTTCTTTTTCTATTCTAAATCCCTTTGGCTTACCCACAAAGTAAGAAAATATTATTTTAGAATTGGCCACTAGCAGCAGCAACAACAGCAATTCAAACTTTGCAAAGAATTTTTTTTTTTTGCCAAATTCTAGCTGCAAAATTCATTTTCCCTTCCAAGATTTTAAAAAAAAATTGTAGCCTCCCAATAATAAATTTTAACTTAGATTTTGCAAAATCATCATCAGGATATTAACCATTGCTGCTTGCCAATTTGATTTACCACCACATCGAAATTTGGTAAGTTTTTAATTTTTCTCTTTTGTTTATTCTCATTTGAGCTTTGGTGAATTTTGCCCCAATTTGGTTTTTGATTTACTTAGATTATAGTTTTGTAGGTCTATTTGTTTCATTTTTCCCTTTCCTAGGTTAATCTTCGAATTCAATTTTAGGTCTAGAAATTTTCATCCATTGTTTTAGGTCTAGAAGATTGAACTGGTAGTTTGAATAGTTGATTTTCTCTCTCCTATCACTTTCTTTTCATTTCTTCTAATGAATTAGATTTCTTACATTTTTGCTTCTAGGGTTTGAGGGTTTTGGAGAGTTTAGTCATTTTCAAGGGGAGGAAGGTTTTGTTCCTTGCAAAAAGAAGTTCAACTTGGCTAATCAGTTTGGAATTTTTAAAGCTATGGATTCTAGTACTCCCTTAAGACATGAAATCAAGAATCTACAAAAGGATTTTGGAGAAGAGGAGAAGAACATAGCTAGCATGAGTATCGTGAAAGACTCTATTCATCAGCTAGATTATAGAAACATCCCCCAATTTCTAGCTTAGATAGTTGACCAAGAACAAATGGAGCCTCCTACCAGGTATTCAATTTCCTTGTATGAGTTTCTTGCTAGAGAGCATGGCAAGGCCATGATTCCCTACATTTCTCAAATCATGAATAGCATCGTTAGGTTCTTGACTATATCCTCTTCTGCAGTAGAGCTTCAGAATTGTTGTGCCAGGGTAGTTTCTGCCATAGCCAGATACACCATAGATGTGGGTTCTACTCCTATAGAGAGGAATGAAATTTTCAGGAGCATTTTGAACCCACTCAACATACTTTTGATAGGGCCTGTTGGATTCACAGTTGAAGGATCTGCAATCTGCATTAGAGCCCTATTGGAGACAGAGGCATGGAAATCTGCACCAATAGATGTGGTGAATGATGTTTGCCTCACGGTTACTAATGTTCTGTGTGTAAGATCTAGCTAGACTTCTGGTCATATTGCATTAGATATAGCCCTGGCTGAGAAGAATGGTCTTATTCTTGAGGCTTTCATGAGCTCTTTGATGAAAGCTACACAAGAAATAGTTGAAAATGAGGCCCACTATGGGAACTAGAAAAATGCTGTCATAGCTATAGAGATCATGGGATCCTTGTTGCAGAATGTGAAAATGGATGCCAAGGATCTTGACAAGGCTATTGCTCTATTAGAGAACTAGGGTTCTGATCAGATGCCTTTCCTTAGAACTGCTACTAGAGATGTTCTTCAAATTGCCAAGATAGCTCTTTCTACCATGGATGCTAAAGAGAAAAAAATACACCATATGCAAACACTAGGGCTACTTTTCTATTAAAGGAAGTTGACAACTTTAACTACTTCACTCCTTCACACTCACACTTGACTCCCACAACTCTCAATTACAAGATTCAGATGTTTGAATCAGGGGCTGAGAATGAATGCACATCATCTACATGGCATCATATAGGTAGATCTATTAAGAATCTACTACATGTTGTAGATGGCATTCAAGATAATAATCCTGGATGTATGTCAAACAATAAAGGAGCATTGAGAAATAGAAGATAAAATACAAATCCTCCCACCAAAGCCATTCCCAATGAAGATGAGCAAGTGGGTGAACCAGAGTGGGCAAGTGATGGCAGATTTAGAGGAAGGTGCAATATCAAGAGGCAAAACCACTATGCACAAGCAGAGGAACAGTTGTGCCTAAGGAACTTTAATGATGGTAGAAAGTTCTTAAATCAGCATCCTAGTTATGAACATTATGTTATCCACCAAGACAGAGCTGCACAAGTAAGTTCATCTTATGTGTAATTTATGTTCAATTTTTGTAAACTTTCATTTGAAATTATGTTAGGTTAAGCTTCCATTTATGTATCAAGTTTATGCTTTTGTATATGTATTGATTTTCTAAGATCTTACTTGGTTGGATGAGCATTTAGCCTCAGTTGTTATATGCTTTTGATTATTTGATAATTATTAGGACTTGTAACATTTTAAAAAATTACATGCATATTTTAGATCAAATGTAATTATAGTAGCTGTGTCTGTGTATGGTAGGGGGTGTGTTTTGAAAATATTTTTTTGAGTTCCATAGAAGGTTTTGGTATCTGAACTTATTAATGATCTTCTTAACCATAGTTAGCAACTTATGTTGTATATGGAATTTTCCAAGACCCCTAGGATTGAGGGTTTTGGTATGTATACTTATTAATAATATTCCTTGCCATCGGTGGTAGCTTATATGGAAATCTACAATAGTGGTAGGTTTTAGATTTTTGGTGAGTAAACTGATTAATAATTTTTCTAGCCATAGTTTTTGTACTCAATTAGCCAACTATACTAAAATTGAAAGTTCTAATATTTAGCTTCATCTTAGTTATATACCAGTCTGAAAGGGCCTGTAAAATATTGTTATGTGAATAGGGAAAAACAATGACAGGTGCAGACCCCATAGAGTTTGATTATTCTAACCATCATAATGCCCAGCTCAATGCCAATTACGAAAACATGGATGGACTAGCAAAGGAGGGCACAGTACTCCTTGACCATCTAAATGAAGCTAGTAATGATTTTCCTGATGAAAACTACATTGAAGGAGAAGAACAAAATCAAAATCAA
This sequence comes from Gnetum montanum, assembly GCA_015680685.1. Classification (NCBI taxonomy): domain Eukaryota; kingdom Viridiplantae; phylum Streptophyta; class Gnetopsida; order Gnetales; family Gnetaceae; genus Gnetum; species Gnetum montanum. Next base: position 73,849 of record MNCI01023331.1, on the reverse strand, counting down.
GATTTCAAAGAAGAAGATTTTCATCAATCAACTAGTGAAATTACCGTACCCAAGCACTATGATGTGCTGAAAGAAAGAAAGATATCAACTAAGGAAATGAAGAGAGCAACAACTCACAATAATGGAAAGCAAGACAATCATGTTTCAAAACAATTTTTTGCTTGGTTGAAATGGGTATGGAGAATTTTAAGGAAGGTTTTGAAACAAGCAGCAAGGGGCACAAAATTTCTTTTGCAAGTTGTAATGATTATCATAATCGTATTTTTCAATGTTGTAATTTTCATGCACCTTTTTCTAATGGATAATAGCCATCTTAAGCTCCCAACATGAATTTTTTATTCATAGCAATTTGTGTTCTTGTTCACTTCAACATTGGTATGCTTAAGGAGCTTCTTGATAATTTTCAAGTTATTGTTGCAATAGAATGTTTGATTAAGAGCTCTTGGATATGTATGCCATAATTAGAACTGAATGTATCTTGAGAATGTTGCTACATTCCAAAAAGAAAACCTACATAAAGTTGTAAAATTTATGCAATACAGAGATTTGTAGACTCCTGATAAGTGTGCAATCTTTTTTAGATTTTTCTTTTTCTTTTGAGCCAGTTGTCATTTAACAAGACACAATTTTAATGTAATTACATATTAAAGTTGCATCGAAAATAGCTTAAACATCTTAAGTATTTTGTCAAATGCCAAGCTATTACCATGGATAATCTTGCTTTTAATGTGATCACAAATTAAAGCTATTTGCGCAATAGCTTGGGAAGCTATGGAGCTTTTGAAGGTAGAACATGTTGAGTATTTTGCCAAATTTGTCTTTCTTTCCTTGTAACCTAATTTTTCTATAACATTTAATCTAGTTGCTTCATTGGCTAATTGCACATTAACAGAATTTCTTTGATAATGTATAAAGAAAACTGTTTTATGTGAAACAACTGATGATTTTTATTATTGCAATTATTACAGCTATGAATTGGAGGGTTACACATCATGTTTTTTATTAACCTTTACAAGAAAGCTCGTGTGTGCTAATGCCATGCCTCTACAATGCTATATTCAAAAATAGTAAAAAAAAATTAATATAAGAGCTTGATCACATAGAGTTCCTACACCTAAGCTTGAACTAATAGAATGCAAAGAAATTTAAATCTACCATATTTCTCTAAAATAATTATTTACAAAGTTCTAAAATTTTCCACCCATACACCATGTTTACAATCATTTTGGATTCCTACATAGAATCTTACAACAAAATAGAAAAAGGGATCATTATTTAGAACCCTAATGTGGAAGCAACATTGGATAACAAGCACTTATCGTCACTCATCTCTGAGATAAGCGATGGTCCCTAAGCTTATACCAAGATAATTATCTTTTGAAAGCTAGAGAGTATTCTACAATCAATTTATGAACATGCTATAACTATCCAATACACATAAAATTAATGTTTTAGATACAAATAAAATTTCTAAAACTAACAAATATAAAATGAAATAAAATTTTCCATTACTTAAGTGATAGTTGATACAAAAATTCAAGCAACACACCAAATTAATATTCCATGCTGGCAAGATTCATGTATGAAAATAATATCTCCTAGTGCTTCTACATCTTCCCTTATGACTGAATGTCACCCCATAGAGCACAAGATACACACCTATTACCAAATTCAAGTGTGTCAGTATATAATAGATTAGAGAATCCAGTTGCAACTATAAGGTAGACTGAAAATCAACCATAGGTGATCTGGTTTGCGCCTCTTCAAGAAGAAATCTTTATGTTATGTCAATGAAGAATAAATTTCGATATTAACAAAAAGTATTCCCAAATGTAGCTAAGAAATAGCTATTTGAAATAAAATAATATATAGATTGAATGTTCATAACCAACAAAAAACAAGGCAACTTATAAAGAATGGTGTTAATGACATATATCAAATAGCATCCAAGAACCAAACAATAGAAAATATATAAAATTTAAGATGAGGATCTTGAATAATAAGCTCTTTGGTGACTAGATCCATTTTTTTAGGACAAATCTCTTTCATGGATATTATCACTGCTAGATGTAGATGGGTTGTGCCCATAATCACTTACTTCACTAAATTCACTAGTATGTCCAGTATAATCATGTGTTCCAAGGGCGACCCTTCTAACGTTTTTCACTTCTCTATATTGCCCAATGTCATAATTAGAACTTCCATATGAATACATGATGTTATGTCCAAGCTTATCTCTATTTTGAAGATCTATGAGCGATACATCCCCTTCTAATATAGGAACAATCTACAAAGGCCACATTATGCATCATTTGAAGTAATGGCATATACAAGACAATAAACACAAACATGGAAAAATAGGAATGAAAGCTACCTGTCCAATGTGGGGATGTTTATTAGTAGAAATTCTTACTACTAAATCAGCACAAGCAATTACCCTCATCATCTCATTCTTATCACATTCACCATTTAATTTAGGATCAACCAGTTCTTCTTCTAGCTAGGTAGATCTTAGAGACTCAAGCATAAGTGGTCGTGCATGTTTACACACCAAAATCATATCAATAAAATCATCACAATATTACATTATCTATTGATTGTTTTTAATCACATGCTAAGGATAATTGCAGTTTTTGATTAGATGGCAATGTTGTACATAGTAAAAATTACAAACCCTGAACCCTAAACCTTAAACCCTAAGCCTTGAACCCTAGATCATAAACCCTGAACCCTAAACCCATTATTTTTATTCATAATAAATTACCTACATCTTCATTATTATCCACTATTTATAATGAAAAATATTCATTATTACTATAATCGTAATCATCACCATTTATAATAATAATAACTATTCAATATTACCTATCATTTATAATAATAAATGTTCATTATTACCCACATCAGGGTCTACATGCGAGGTAATACAAAGAGACAAATGGGTAGCCCAGGGGTTGGCAACATCAATCAAATAGAGATTTGGCTCCCCTACAGTGCCTCTTTGGCTTCCCTACATGTGGTGCATGCATGTAAGAGAATATGAAGAGAAAAATGGGAAGCCTAGGGATCAAGGGCATCAATTGAATAGAGATTCAACTTTCTTGTAGTGACTCTTTGGCTCCACTGCACATGATGCATGCGCATGAGGAAATTGCATTACTTATTGCAGTTGATGATTGTTGTTGCTAATCTTGAACAGAGTGTTCTTTGCCTTCTCTATTGGGACTAATAGTAGTAGGATCAATGTTTTTGAAAATACACGAATTCCAATATTGCACCTCTTAATCTTGTAACAAAATGCTTAAGTTCAATATCTATAAATACTACATCACACCATAATCGTCATCACCTTAACCATCATCATGATCGTAACCATCACCATTTTTATTAATAATAAATATTCATTATTACTATAATTTTAATCGTCACCATTTATAATAATAATAACTATTCAGTATTACCCATCATTTATAGTAATAAAAATTCATTATTACCCACGTTGGGGCCCGCATGTGAGGGAACACAAAGAGATGAATGGGGAGTCCATGGGTTGGGGGCCTGAATCGAATAGAGATCTGGCTCCCTTACAGTGACTCTTTGGCTTTCCTACATGTGGTGCATGCATGTGAGAGAATACAAAGAGACAAATGGGAAGCCTAGAGTTCAGGGGCATCAATTGAATAGAGATTCAACTTCCTTGCAGTGACTCTTTGGCTCCCCTGCACATGATGCATGCATGTGAGAAAATATGAAGAGACAAATGAGCAGCCGAAGGATTGGTGGCATCAATCAAATAGAGATTCAACTCCCCTATAGTGACTCTTTGGCTCCCCTACATGTGGCACGTGATGTGGAGGGTAACAAAATACATTTTTCCCATTCCCCCATCATGCCAGATTTGTTGTCCTCTCAACCAAAATGAGAAATTTCTATACTTGCCTTTTGCAATCTTGGGAAAGACTGAATAGGTTCTAAAGAAGGCATTTCCATTGTAGGTGCACTAGCAACATCTATAGCTTCATTAATTCAATGAAATGAATTTTTCTCTTATTGACATTTCCTCTTTAGGCGCTCACTCTCACTATAATGTGGTTGTTCTTGATCTTCTTGCAATTTTTGTACTTCTTCATGTGTGATTTCTAGAAAAAATGTTGTTTGATTAATAGGCATAGATGCATTTATAATGTCATGCAAAAAATGTTTCAAAATTTAAAATAAAAATTGAATTAAATTATGTACCAACTTGAGTATGTGCAAACACCAACATGCATTTCTTCTTGATTATTTACATTATTAGTATCAATAATGTGGACCATTGCATTGGATGAATTTCCAAGTGATGAGAGGGAATTTGAAGCTAACACAGCCTAAAAATATATATGCAATGTAAGTATGTAAATAAAATAAGAAGATTTCCCTATTGATGAGAGCAGTTACTCTAATAATTAGATTGGTTATTATTAGAGTGGTTACTCTAATTATTAGAGTGGTTATTATTAGAGTAGTTACTCTAATTATTAGAGTGGTTACTCTAATTATTAGAGTGGTTATTATTAGATCGGTTATTCCCAAGTTACTCTTGGGCCTATAAATATAGTGCCCAGGTGCACAATAGGGAGTAATTCAAAAAAATAAGTCTTGTAGAAAAAAAGTAGCAAAACTCTTGTAGTCTATTTGAAAGTTAAAGTATTTTCCAAGTGCCCATAGTAAGAGGTCAAAGTGTGGATGAATCTTTATTCGAGCAATGTGTACCTGGGCACACCTTGTGAACGGCAATAAAGACAAGCTCTTGGATTCATCCTTGCAACACTTGAGATTTATTTTCATACACATTTATTTTATTTTATTTTCTTATGCATTTATTTATTTTATTCACTTTACATTTCTGTTATTAGCATAGCAATTTATTTTGATCAATTAAGAAAATCATTAAATTACACTCAATACGATCACTTCGAGCATGCGTGTAACACTTGGTAACCTAATAACAATTACCGTTTCGTAATCCTGGTAGTGTTGCACTAGTTCAAGATGTGTAAAGCAAGTGAGAATGAATATTGGTGTTCAAATTAGTTAAAGCCTAGTTAATCAATAGTTAAGTTAAATTAGTCACTTAGTTATCTCTATCCTCCCTTATTAGCACAGGACATAAAAACATAAAAGCTATAAAAATCATATGCCTCAAGCTTACTTAACCATATAATCATGACATACAAGTAAGCTTGGGAAGATAATGATCAACCAACCCATTCTTGTTACACAAAGGCACATAGGCACTTAGTCCTTAGAATTTGACCAGATCATGATTCATATGGTTGAGCGTAGGGGCACCTCACCACTCATCATTGGAATCATTGCTGGGGACTTAGTTTTCTGTGTGCTAACTAGAACATAGAAAATCATTCACATCATTGGAACAAACCCTTAGGGTTGGTTGAGAACATAATAAACAAGAATACATCATACACCGAATAGACAAGTATGTCTCCTTCTTCATACAAAAGTGTCTTACTGCCTAGGTCTGAAATAGGAAATAGTCAATGGCATAATACACATGATGTTGATTCGTCAGTCCCTCAACAAGTTTGAATGATATATATTAATCCTGATGAGTATATACTAGACTTTACCTTTATCCTCTATCAATATGAACAACTGCATTGGCGAGACTTGGAAGGTAACATAGTGTTACCTCTCGATAATTCAGTCCTAAGCATGCTTCTTCATGCTCTCATACGAATTGGCATGCTGCACTTACACACAAAATATGTTTTGTAAGACCATGACTAGAGAGAATACCATCCCACAAAGGCACAATGTTAAAGGAACTTGCAATAGGAGAAACATCATAAGTCTGTGAAGGGTAAGTGATCCCAAGATGCCCCACATGTCTTAAGCAAAAATGAGGGTGGTGAACCTACCTCAAGTAGTCGTCCACATAACAGTGTTCCTCCCCTTGACTTTGGCTAAGGGGTTGTGTATCAGAATCTTCATTCCACTATTCATAACCTAGGTTCTAATACCCATGGGCACAAAGGGTTTAAGAAAGGGACATGAACTCATGATAAAGGTGGACATTCTGATCATAATCGTGATTATGGTTGGGACTGCAAAACAAAAGGTAGCAAACATCGTAATGGTGACGATTCTCTTTCTTCTTCACCCTCATCATCTCCTTCATCCTCTCCTTTAATATCTAGATGTGGTCAGAAAGAAAAAGATCATGGGGATAAAGGTAGGCAAAGTGAAAGTCATAGACAAAATAGCCAGGAAAGGGAATGAGGGCACTCTAGAGAGTCACGACATAGAAGAAGGGAGCGTGGGGAACAATGTAGGCATCATAGACGTCATGGATGAGATGATCATGATAAACCCCTACTCACTACTTAAATTATGTTAGACATAACTGAGTCTATTAGAATTCCAACAAGACATCAGAAAGATAGTACGATCAAGAGATTATATATGAACAAAATCCCACGATTTGAAGGGGGATACAATGTTGATCCTCATAATCATTTACAAGCATTCCATGATGTGTGTGCCTTATAGAACATAGAGAAAAAATGGAAAAAACTTAAGTTGTACCCATGAACATTAGTTAAAGAAGCAAAAAGTTGGTACTGATTTTTAGAACTGAAATCCATTCATAGGTGGAGTACTATGTTGGAACTATTTAATAATAAGTACCAAACGTACTCCCGAGTGTCTAACTTGCGAAAGCAAATCCAAGGCTAGAAACAAGGAGGACATGAACCCTTAGATGTTGCCATGGGCCAATACCATACACTATTACATCATTATCCTAGCCATGGTTATTTGCAAAGGGATAAACTATGCCATCTCATGGATGGGCTTAGGCATGAAACAAGAAGAACCCTTGGGACTTATGACCAAGGAAGACTATTCGAGCTTAGGTCCCATCAAATTCAAAGACTAATAGAGAAAGTTGCTAAGGAAGAAGATGAGCTATAGAAGAGAGAAAGTGTGGAAGAGTATAATTAAGATCCTTCCGTTCAGAAGAGGGGAGTAAGATTTTGTAAGGATGAAGAAGAGTCACCACTCGAAGAGATGGTGAACAGGAAAACTTTGCCTATCCAAAAGATGACATAAGAAGTTTCGACAAAGGTAGATCAAATGTGGAATTTTCTAGGTAATAAATTTCAAAATATTCTTAAAATAGTAGAGGAGTCTAGAGAGCAAGATAGTGATCGCGAAAAAAGAAAAAAGAGAGAAGCTAAACATGCACATAGCAAGGGTAAGGGCAAAGTTTCCATCATTGAAAAGGTTGTGGATTTGGAAAAAGACAATGATAGTGGATGTGAGATATGTCAATATGACTATCCTAAGGGATTTTGCCCTATAATCTCACATTTGCAGAAGTATGGGATGTATGCATACAACCCATGATTAAACAAAAGGCAAACACCCCAAGGGTTAACTTATCCTCAAGGTAACCCAAGGTAGTTTCATCAACCCTTAATATATTATCCCAATGGAACTCCATCACAACCAATTAAGCAATATCAACAATGGTAGCACTCACAATCATGGGGAATGCCACCACCAAGGCAACAATATCCTTACTAGTAACCTAACCCGTATGGATATTACATGCAGCAGCCAATCTCCCCACGTGACTCTATTGGTCACATCACTTCTCAACCTCACTACCAAGCATATGAGTATTATGGGACTCCCTCTTCTAGGGGTGATATTCTACAAGCATATCAACCTTCTCATTCAGCCACATCTCTTTCACAAATAGTTCCACTACCACCTGCTCCAACTATGCAGGGTCAAATCCCTACCCAACTGTAGCAACGTAATGCCACAAGGGCTGTTAACTCTCAACCTACTATTGGTTTCAACAATCACATGAAGAAAATACCTTTCTTTAAAACGAACAAACCAATCAAGCCCTTGCAATCACAAGTGGCTGATTCCTTAGAAACCTTAGTATCAATCAAAACTTCGGAGCCTCCTTCAACTCAACCACTGCACTCAAGGCATATGGTCATGCTAACACATGTTGTCACCGATTGGATCAAATTTTGTCACCTTTCCAGGAAATTCTTTGATCTTGGAAGTCCTTTGATATACTTAAAAATTGTTGGAAATGTGTCATGCAAGGCTCTTTTTTATTCAAGTTCCAGTGTCATCTTGATTTCTCAATAAATTTACAAGGCCTAGAACCTGACTCCATTGAAAAAGAGCAACATCTGTCTAGAGTTGGGCAACTAGTCCATCACTATCCCATTGGGACTAGTGGAGGACATTGTTACCACTATTTGTGGGTGGTTATACCCAGCTGACTTCTTAGTGATTCAAGTAAACAATGGTAAGGGAGACTTCCCAATCATAATGGAAAGAGCATGACTAAGCACCATCAACGCACACCTAGGATTCTACAATGTTTCCATAAAAATATCAAAGGAAAATATATTTGGAAAGATCGAGAAGAAGAAACTTCTATGCATCGTATGCAGTGACATACGGTGTAATTGTGTGCAGAGGTCATGGTTTGTGCAAAGTTTAGCATTGTCTACATGCAATCAGTGTGTACAAGTGATTAACATACAAAGATGCCTAGATGTAGCAGCTAGAATATAGGAAGACACCTAGTGGCTAATAGCTAATCAAGAAAGCAATTCACTCATATGCATGGAACCAACTAAGGGTTTGACTTGTGCTTACATCGATAGCATAGATGCATTAGAGCAAGTCCACCACCAACTTCCAAGTCTTAACCTTGAAAATATCAACTGGGGGAAGTTAGAAATCCCTAAGAAATTTAAGCAAAAGCCCCTTAAGCTAAAACCATTGTCCACCAGTATGGAATACACGTTCCTTAAAAACGAAAAACCAATAATTATCAACACTAAGCTTACTTCTCAATAGAAAAAAGAACTTCTGAAGGTAATAAATAAATGGTTAGAAGCTTTCACTTAGTCATATCCCAAATTAACTAGAATAGATCCTAGGATATGCCAACATAGAATTTACACTAACCCCTCCATGAAGCCTTGAAGACAACTGTAGAGGCGATTGAACCCTAAGCTAAAGCAAGTAGTTAAGGAAGAAATTGAACAGCTTCTCAAGGCTAGGTTCATATATCCCATTGCTGATAGTCAATGGGTTATCCCCTTAGTTATTGTGCCTAAAAAGGAAGGCAAATGCAGGGTGTGCATAGATTTTAGGCTACTAAATATGGCAACATTCAAAGATCACTTTCCATTTTCATTTGTAAACCAAGTCTTAGACACCATCGTAGGGCATCGCTATTATAGTTTTTTGGATGGATATAGTGAATATAACCAAATACAAATAGCCCTAAGAGACCAAGCCAAGGCTACATTCACCAATCCTTAGGTAACATTCGCATACAAAAAAATGCCATTTGGCTTGTGCAATGCCCCTACAACATTCCAATAGTAGATAGGGAATGGCATGGAGGTCTTTATGGATGAATTCTCCACTTATGGAAAAAAATTTGATCAAGCCTTGGACAGGTTGAAGCAAGTGTTAAAAAGATGTGTAGAAATCAATTTGAGGCTCAACTAGTAGAAAAGCCATTTGATGGTCCAAGAAGAGGTAGTACTAGGGCACAAAATCTCACACATAAGGATAGAGGTAGACCCCAAGAAAATCAAAATTATCCAAGGAATTACCCATCAACCAGAAACTGTCAAAGATATTTGGTCATTCCTTGGACATACTGGCTACCATAGGAGATTTATTGAGAACTTTTCAAAGGTTGACAAACCATTGGTGGAATTAACAAAAAAGGATGTACCATTCAAGTATATTAGGGAATGCGAATTAGCTTTCCAAACTCTGAAGTAGAAGTTAGTAGAAATACCCATTCCAGAAGCTTCTAACTAGTCCAAACCATTCCATATCATGACTGATGTCTTCAACTATGCTTTAGGAGCCATACTTACAAAGTTAGATGACTAGAAGCATCCTTATTATATCCACTATGCAAGTATAAGTATCACTAGTGCACAACTTAACTACACTACCACAGAGAAAGAATTAATGATTGTAGTGTTTGCACTAGAAAATTTTAGACACTATGTATTGGGATATAAAGTATATATACATACAGATCATAGTGCAATCTAGTTCCTCATGAATGAGCCAATGGTAAGCCCTCGTATCATATGATGGCTTGTAATCTTATAATATTTTGATTTAACAATGATCAATCGCAAGGACACCGAGAACGTAGTTGCTGATCATTTATCTTTGTTGTGATGGGACAACAAAGAGGATGAGTATTCAATTTCTAATCATTTCTTTGATGAATTCCTCTTTTCTAGTGTAGTGAATAATCAATCACCCATGGAGACAAACTGGTATAGTAGCATTTTTACCTATCTCCTTACCCAACAAACACTTCAAGAGTTAAACCTTAAGAAGAAACAATAGTTTCTTCATTGAGCCAAGTACTTTATGGAGATCAATGGGCATCTTTACAAAGTGTGTCTCGATGGTTTGTTTTGATGGTGTGTTCCCAATATAGATCAACTGCAAGTTCTCCCAGATGCTCATGAGATCCTTGTGGGAGTCATTACACTAGGAGATGAACGGTCATCAAGATCTTGCTTGTAGGATATTATTGGCCTACATTATTTTGGGATGCTCATCATTTCATCCAATCTTGTGAGCTCTGTCAAGGTGATGGGGGAATGACTGCTAGAATGGAGGATCCATAACAATGGATTCAACCATTAGAACCATTTGACATTTGGGGAATTAATTTTATGGGGCCAATTACACCAATGTCCAATGGAAAAGCTTATATTGTTGTTGTTGTTGATTACCTAACTGTTGCCAACTATTTGGGACGTGACCGCCAACAAGTGTCCTCGAACAGGATTTAGGTGCCTGCTGGTCTCTGGCAACACCAAGGCCCAGATACCTCCAAATAAACTCAGTAGTTAATGTGAGCATGTGTGTGTGTTGTTGTGGCATGCGGTTGTGAGAAATGTAACGATTTCGTTGTGCGTAAACTACAAATGACTTACTTTAAAGAGATTCCGCCAACTTTGCCAAGTACTGTGAGTTGTTGAAAATTTCCTATTTTGTTCAACTGCCTAGTCTATGCGGTCCTTATAATACCTACTTGTAACAAATAAAATTTTG
>MNCI01023331.1:34835-57972 GCA_015680685.1 Gnetum montanum | reverse complement strand
CTGGAGGTTCGCTCTTAGTCATGGGGATCCTAGCACAAATTTTTTAATCTTCTCCATTTTACTATTCGCCTAACCCCTACACCTTGGGTAGTCACCTATGATAAATCTCTGAACCAGTTTCTACCATAACCACAACTTAGCCAATGTGCTTCATATTGAGGCAAGGTATCAACTACATTGTGATTTATCTATCCTTGCTCATTTGTGACTGTGTTGTGTGTGCAGATGATGATCATACAAACAATGGATTGGGCTTGGAGGAAGCACTAAAGATGGATCAAAACTGGAGCATTTGCAAAAGGAGCAAGTCTAGTGGCATGGCTATGGATAAACAACAGAAGGCACAATCTTCACATTGGTGGCAAAATGCTTCATGTTCTTTCTCTCTCTTTCTCTACAAGCTACCAAATAAAGGCTTGGATGTCATTTATGTAAAAGTGTTCACCACAATGTTGTAATATGCTTATTGATCTATTCACTGGGAATGTTGAGTCTATCATCCCACTCCACCATCACTTTTCAATTAGTCAATAATCCCATACCTTCCCAATATTTTGTAAGGAACTTGAGGACAAGTTTTCATTCAATCGTGGGGGTATGATGAGAGTGGTTACTCTAATAATTAGAGTGGTTATTATTAAAATAGTTACTATAATTATTAGAGTGATTACTCTAATTATTAGAGTGATTATTATTAGATTAGTTACTCTAATTATTAAAAAGTGGTTATTATTAGAGTGGTTATTATTAAAGTGGTTATTCTTCAGTTACTCTTGGGCCTATAAACATAGTACCTAAGCATACAATATGGGGTAATTCAGAAAAAGAAAACTTGTAGCAGAAAAGAAGCAAAAATATTGTAGTTTATTTAAAAGTTAGAGTATTTTCCAAGTGCCCACATCAGGAGGTTGAAATGTGGATGGATCTTTATTCGAGCGTTGTGTACCTAAGCACATCTTATGTATGACAATAAAGATGAGCTCTTTGATTCATCCTTGCAACAATTGAGATTTGTTTTCTTACACATTTCTTTTATTTTATTTTCATATGCATTTATTTTATTTTATTTTATTTTATTTTATGCACTTTACAATTCTATTATTAGCATAGCAATTCATTTTAATCAATTTAGAAAATCGTTAAATTACATTCAATATGATCACTTCGAACATGCGTGTAACACTTGGTAACCTAGTAACGATTAGCGTTTGGTAATCCCAGTAGTGTTGCACTAGTTTAGGGTGTGTATAGCAAGTGAGAATAGATACTAGTGTTAAGATTAGTTAAATCCTAGTTAATCAGTAGTTAAGTTAAATTGATCACTTAGTTATCTCTCTCCTCCCTTATTAGCATAGGACATAAAAACATAAAAGTTATAAAAATCATATGCCTCAAGCTTACTTAATCATATAATCATGACATATAGGTAAGCTTGGGAAGACAATGATAAACCAACTCATCCTTGTTCCACAAAGGTGCATAGGCACTTAGTTCTTGGAATTCAACCGGATTATGCATAAAATGCTCATATTGGTATGGTTGAGCGTAGGGGTACCTCGCTGCTCATCACCTATGATAAATATTTCTTTTGAAATATTAAAAAATGTATAAATTACATATTCCTAAATTTCATAGAATTAATTGTCATTCTTGTTCACGTATTTTTGCTTTTTATTTTAGAAATCATCTTCTCTCCTATGCAGTTATCGATTCTGGATTTTTAGTTTTTATAATTCATGGTCGTCCTCTACCTCGGCCATGCCCACATGCATGCCCATTGCCACAACCTCCATGAATTACATTACTTGTTGCAGTTGATGATTGTTGTTGTTGATCTTGAATAGAGTGTTATTTGCCTTCTCTATTGGGACTAATAGCAGTGGGATCCATGTTTATGAAAATGCATGAATTCCAATATTGCACCTCTTAATCTTGTAACACAATGGCTAAGTTCAATATCTATAAATACTGCATCACACCATAACCATCACCATGATCATAATCGTCATCATTTTTATTAATAATAAATATTCATTATTACCAATTTTTTATATTAAAAAATATTCATTATTACTGTAATCATAACCATCACCATTTCTAATAATAATAACTATTCAATATTATCCACCATTTATAATAATAAATATTCATTATTATGCAAATCTTCATTATTACCCACTGTTTATAATAAAAAATATTCATTATTACTGTAATCGTAATCATCGTCGTTTATAATAATAGTAACTATTCAATATTACCTATCATTTATAATAATAAACGTTCATTATTACCCACGTTGAGGCCTACATGTGAGAGAATACAAATAGATGAATGGGGATTTTTTTGACTTTTCAATCCCTCTTCCTGCATTGGTGTCATTGCTATTTTTAACATTGTTGGACTTTTAGAATCACTAAAATATCAATTGGTTGAAGATGATGCATTAACTTTGGAGATAATAGTGGTCCCACCAAGGGATACATAAATATTAAACATCCAATTGTGGACTTTTTTTTGAAATAAAGATTGATGGGTAAGAAACTTTTCAAATTTGTTAGTGTTAGAAGCCATAATAATTCTACTATGAGCACAATTTAAAGAGTAAACATGGTACTTCAAAATAATGTCAATCTTTGTTAAACAATGAACTAAACACTTAAGTTATTTTTTTTTTGGTCTTTTTGGCTAAGAGGCCAACACGTCTCGCATGATGGGGGAGGGGGGAATGTATTTTGTCATCCTCCATGTCACGCACCACATGCAAGGGAGCTAAAGAGTCACTGCAAGGGAGCTGAATCACCTATATTTCTTGAAGGAGAACAAAATCAAATTAGTTTCCCCATTCATATATTTGTATTCCCTCAGATGTAGGCCTCAACGTGGGTAATAATGAATGTTTATTATTATAAATGATAGGTAATATTCAATAGTTATTATTATTATAAATGACGATGATTACAATTACAGTAATAATGAATATTTTTTATTATAAATAGTGGGTAATAATGAAGATGTGGATAATCAAATGGGGAAACTAATTAAATAGACAAAGAAAGTGGAAACTATTCAAAACTCTCTCCAATGGTAAAATTCAATAGGTGATCCACTAATTTAAATAGCTACAGCAAAGGCAAAAACAAATTTGAAATAGGTGTGTCGATGCGTTGATCATCTCATGCTTTCCATTTTCTTTTTCTATTCTAAATCCCTTTGGCTTACCCAAAAAGGAAGAAAACATTATTCCAAAATTGGCCACCAGTAGCAACAACAACAATTCAAACTTTGCAAAGAATTTATTTATTTTTTTTGCCAAATTTTGCTACAGAATTCATTTTCCCTTCTAAGATTTTAGAAAAAAATTGTAGCGTCCCAACAAGAAATTTCAGCTCAGGTTTTGTAGAATCATCAGGATATTAACCATTGTTGCTTGCCAGTTTGATTTACCATCATGTCCAAATCTGGCAAGTTTTTAATTTCTCTTTTGTTTGTTCTTGTTTAAGCTATGGTGGGACTTTTGCCCCAATTCGGTTTTGGGTTTAATTGGATTACAGTTTTGTAGGTCTGTTTGTTTCATTTTTCCCTTTCCTAGGTCAATCTTTGAATTCAATTTTGGAAATTTTCTTTCATTCTTTTGGGATTAGAAGATTGAACTGGTAGTTCAAGTAATTGATTTTCTCTCTCCTATCTTTTTTTTTTGTTTCTTCCAGTGACTTAGATTTCTTGCATTTTCACTTCCAGGGTCTTGAGGGTTTTGAAGAGTTTAGTCATTTTCAAGGGGAGGAAGGTTTTGTTTCTTGCAAAAAGAAGTTGAATTTGGCTGATCAGTTTGGAATTTTTAAAGCTATGGATTTTGGTACTCCCTTGAGACATGAAATCAAGAATCTGCAAATGGATTCTAGGGAGGAGAAGAAGAACACAACCAGCATGAGTACCGTGAAAGACTATATTAATCAACTATATTATAGAAACATCCCCCAATTTTTTGCTTAGATAGCTGAGCAAGAACAGATGAAGCCTCCTACCCAGTATTCAATTTCCTTGTACGAGTTTCTTGACAAAGAGCATGGCAAAGCCATGATTCCTTACATTTCCTAGATCATGAACAGCATCATTAGGTTCCTGTCTATATCCTCTTTTACAGTAGAGCTTTAGAATCTCTATGCCAAGGTAGTTTTTGCCAAAGCCAAATACACTGTAGATGTGGATTCTAGTCCTATACAAAGGAATGGAATTTCTAGGAGCATTTTGAACCCACTCAACATACTTTTGATAAGGCCTATTGGATTCATAGTTGAAGGATTTGCAATCTGCATTGGAGAATTGTTGGAGACAGAGACATGGAAATCTGCACCAACAGATGTGGTGAATGATGTTTGCCTCAAGGTTACCATTGCTCTATGTGTAATATCCAGCCAAACTTCTAGTCATATTGCATTATTTACAACCCTGGCTAAGAAGAATGGTTTCATTCTTGAGGCTTTTGTAAGTTCTTTGATGAAAGTTGTAGAGGAAATAGTTGAAAATGAGGCCCACTATGGGAACTAGTAGAATGCCATCAAAGCTATAAAGATGTTGGGATCCTTGTTCCAGAATGTGAAAATGGATGCCAAGGATCTTGATAGGGCTATTATTTTGTTAGAGAACTGGGGTTCTAATCAGATGCCTTCCCTTAGAACTGCTACTAAAGATGTTCTTCAGATTACTAGGATAGCTCTTTCTACCATGGATGCTAAAGAGAAAAAAAATACACCATATGCAAACACTAGGGCTACTTTTCTATTAAAGGAAGTTGACAACTTTAACTGCTTCACTCCTCCACACTCATACTTAACTCCCACAACTCCCAATTACAAGATTGAAATCTTTGAATTTGGGGTTGAGAATGAATGCCCATCATCTACATGTCATCATATAGGTAGATCTGTTAAGAGTAGACTACATGTTACAAATGGCATTAAAGATAATACCCCTAGATGTATGTCAAATAATAGAGGAGCACTGAGAAATAGAAGAGCACATACAAATCCTCCCACCAAAGTCATTCCCAACCAAGATGAGCAAGTGGATGAGCTAGAGTGGGCAAGTGATGGCAGATCTAGAGGAAGGTGTGATATCAAGGGGCAAAACCACTATGCACAAGCATAGGAAGAGTTGTTCCTAGGGAACTTTAATGATGGTAGACAGTTCTTAAATCAACATCCTTGTTATGAACATCATGTTATCCACCAAGACAGAGCTACACAAGTAAGTTCATCTTATGTGTAATTTATGTTCAATTTTTGTAAACTTTCATTTAAAATTATGTTAGATTAGGCTTCCACTTATGTATCAAGGTTATGCTTTTGTATATGTATTGATTTTCTAAGATGTTGCTTGGTTGGATGAGCATTTAGCCTTAGTTGTTATATGCTTTTGATGATTTGATAATTATCAAGACTTGTAACATTCAAAAAAATTACATGCATATTTTAGATAAAATGTAATTACAGTAGCTGGGTCTGTGTATGGTAAGGGGTGTGTTTTGAAAAGATTTTTTTGAGTTCCATATAAGGTTTTGGTATGTGAACTTATTAATGATCTTCTTAACCATAGTTAGCAACTTATGTTGTATATGAAATTCTTCAAGACCACTAGGATTTAGTGTTTTGGTATGTAAACTTATTAATGATATTCCTAGCCATCAGTAGTAGCTTCTATGGAAATCTGCAACACTGGTAGGTTTTAGGTTTTTCGTGAGTAAACTGATTAATGATTTTCTTGGCCATAGTTTTTTTACTTAATTAGCCAACTATACTGAAATTGAAAGTTCAAATATTCAGCTTCATCTCAGTTATATACCAATTTGAAAGGGCCTATAAAAAATTGTTATGTGAACAGGGAAAAATAGTGACAGGTGTGGAGCCCATAGAGTTTGATTATATCATGATGCCTAGCTCAATAACAATTACAAGGACATGGATGGACTGGAAAAGGAGGGCACAGTACTCCTTGACCATCTGAATGAAGCTAGTAATGATTTTTCTAATGAAAACTACATTGAAGGAGATGAACAAAATCAAAATTAAGATTTCAAAGAAGAAGATTTTCATCAATCAGCTATTGAAATTACCATACCCAAGCATTATGATGTGTCGAAAGAAATAAATATATCAACTGAGGAAATGAAGAGAGCAGCAACTCATAATAATGATAAGCAAGACAGTCATGTTTCAAAACAATTTTTTTCTTGGTTGAAATGGGTATGGAGAATTTTAAGGAAGGTCTTAAAATAGACAAAAAGGGGCACAAAATTTCTTTTGCAAGTTGTTGTGATTATGACAATCTCATTTTTCAGTGTTGTAATTTTCATGCACCTGTCTCTAAAGGATAACTGCCATCTTGAGCTCCCAACATGAATTTTTTATGCACATTAATTTGTAGATTTTTTCACTTCAACATTGGTGTGCTTAGGGAGCTTTTTGATAATTTTCAAGTTATTTTTGCAATATAATGTTTGATTAAGAGCTCTTGGATATGTATGCCATCTTTATAACTGAATGTATCTTGAGAATGTTGCTACATTCCAAAAGGAAAACTTGCATAAATTTGTAAAATTTATGCAATACAGAGATTTGCATACTCCTAATACATGTGTAGTCTTTTTTAGATTTTTCTTTTTCTTTTGAGTCAATTGTCATTTGACAAGCCACAATTTTAATGTAATTACATATTAAAGTTGTGCCCAAAATAGCTTAAAAATCTTAAGTATTTTTTCAAATCCCAAGCTATTGCCATGGAGAATCTTGCTTTTAATGTGATCATAAATTAAAGTTATTTGCACAATAGCTTAGGAAGCTATGGAGCTTTTGAAGGTAGAACATGTTGAGTATTTTGCCAAATTTGTCTTTCTTTCCTTGTAACCTAATTTTGCTATAACATTTAATCTAGTTGCTTCATTGGCTAATCACATTTTAACAAGATTTCTCTGATAATGTATAAAGAAAACTATTTTATGTGAACCAATGGATGGTTTTTATTATTGCAATTATTACAACTATGGATTGGAGGGTTACACATCATGTTTATTATTAACTTTTACAAGAAAGCTCTTGTGTGTTGATGCCATGCCTCTCCAACGCTATATTCAAAAATAGCAAAAAAAAAGATGGAAATTTAATATCAAAGCTTGATCACAGAGGTCCTATAGCCAAGCTTGAACTCATAGAATGAAAATAAATTTAAATCTACCATATTTCTTTGAGATAATTGTTTAGAAATTTCTAAAATTTTCCATCCATATACCATGTTTACAATCATTTTGGACTTCTACATAGAATCTTGCAACAAACTACAAAAAGGGATCATTATTTAGAACCCCAATGTGGAAGCATCATTGGATAATAGGCACTTATCATCACTCATCTCTGAGATAAGCAATGGTCCCTAAGCTTATACCAAGATAATTATCTTTCGAAAGCTAGAGAATATTCTACAATCAATTTATGAATATGCTATAACTACCCAATACACATAAAATCAATGTTTTAGACAAAAATCAAATTTCTAAAACTAATAAATATAAAATGAAATAAAATTTTCCATTACTTAAGTGACAATTGGTACAAACATTCAAGCAACACACCAAATTAATATTCCATGCTAGCAAGATTCATGTATGAAAATAATATCTCCTAGTGCTTTTGCATCTTTTCTTATCACCTCATACAACACAAGATACACACTTTTGACCAAATTCAAACGTGTCAGTATACAAGGGATTTGATAATCTAGTTGCAACTGCAAGGTGGTCTGAAAATCAACCATAGGTGATCTGGTTTGTACCTCTTCAAGAAGAAAGCTTTATGTTATGTCGATAAAGAATAAATTTCTATATTAACAAAAAGTATTTCCAAATGCAACTAAGAAATAGCTTTTGTGAATAAAATAATATATAAATTGAATGATCATGTTCAACGAAAAACAGGGCAACTTATAAAGAATGGCATTAACGGCATATATCAAATAGCATCCAAGAACTAAACAATTGAAAATATATAAAATTTAAGATGAAGAGCTTGAAGAATAAGCTCTTTGATGACCAACTCCATTTTTGTTAGGCAAATCTCTTTCATGCATCTTGTCACCACCAGATGCAAATGGGTTGTGCCCATAATCACTTGCTTCACTAAATTCACTAAATATAATCATGCATTCCAAGGGAGACCCTCCTAAGGTTTTTCACATCTTCTCTGCATTGCCTAATGTCATAATCAGAACTTCCACATGAATACATGGTGTTATGTCTAGGCTTATCTCCATTTTGAAGATCTTTGAGCAATACATCCCCTTCTAGTACACGAACAATCTGCAAAGGACACATTATGCATCTGTTGAGGTCAACCTCACCCATGCTAGGCATGGGGCCTTGATCAACAGTTGCTATGAATGTAGGCTTGTGCCAACCATTTCCAATTCTAGAGAGATCAAGGGTGACATCAACATGAATTTTAGCATTCACCATCATCATAAATTTTATCATTAGTATTCCTAAAACTATGAGAGCAAATGATTGCATCCTTATGGTAAATAGATTTGCTAATATGACCTAATTTATTTCATGTTTTTCTTTTAAAAGATCATTCCCAAAAGGTGGCAAAACATTTTTCAAAGAGCTTATGAAATTAATTAGAATTTCTTGTAGCATAGTAAGAAAAAAAGACAACAAATATATGACTACAATTTAGTAGAAGTTATGGTAGTGATTTGATTATAAATTAATATTTGGCAATGCTTACCACCCATAGACAAATCTCTAGACAAAGACAAAGATTGTAAACAAAATCTTAGGATATATGCTATGGTATATTTATGGTATACCTTATCTCAAATAAAAGTAGATTGAAGAAGCATGATAAAAATAAATGTAGTAAATATGTAGACTTTAAAAATTTGAAATATAAAATAAGAAAGGTAATAAATTCAAAAAGAGAGAGCATGGCATAAGTACATGGCATTGTTTTAAGAAGAAATCTGCACTAGATGATAAATATGATTAAGAGAACTATGGTCCATAGACACTAATGATGAGGAACTACTGTTAGCCACAAGAAACATTTTTCCATAAAAAGATAGTTAAAAAGAAGAGTGCTTTGTGTTGAAGTTGACAGTTGATGACGTTGATGGCAAGTGATGACGGTTGGTGGTTGACGGTGGTTTATTCTCCGCAGGCCGTTATAAACAAGGGTGTAGCCTAGGGCTGGAGGCAAGAGCCAGCAAGGGACATAGACTCTTCTCAAACACATGGCAGTGGTGGGTGACGCCTTAGACCTACTACAGTTTGCAAGGGATGGCACATGAGACTTAGAGGAGATAACAACAGTCGACAGAAATGCACGTGCAACAAGCGATGATGTAGACGTCTGAAACACATCAGGCACACGACAAGGTGCTGGAGTGGCACCAACAGGACCTCCCTTCCTTTCTTTAATAAAAAAAATGGACGTGCATACGGCGGTGCTAGAAACGACGGGTACCGAAATGCCTATGCAGCAAATGCCCTCTCCCAATAGACGTGTAGCAACATCTAGGAAACCAACTAATAGTAGTTTTCTTGGCAGGCAATGGTGAGTCAAAGGATGATGAAGCCCAGGATGGTCTATGGGAAGTCTCCCGGTAACTACGGCAGCTTCTTTTCTCCTTCTCTTTCGCCCAAACGGTGGTAGGGAAGCATGGCAGTCTTTCACGTGTGGGGGTAGAGCTTCTTATCTAACGATGGTAGGTGACCAATGCTTGATAGTACCAGCTAATGCATCTACATGCATCAGAGACACATAAAAAATCATTCATCAAAGGTGGCCAATGGTGGCTTCCTTCTTCACATGAAAATGGCACATTAAAGACAGTGAGCAAGCGACGGTGGTGGAGGTGGCAGAGAACCTCTACGTTTCAATGACATCACCAGTCATGTTTCTCTCTCTTGAGCAAATGCAGGATCCAATTTCCTTTTTCCTCATTAATGAGTGGCTAGGCGACCAGATAAAATTTGAACTTTTGTTTTTGAATTTTTTGTCATCCTTTAAAATTGTACAAATATTTAATTTTGATTTCAGTTATTTTAGTATGTTTTTTAAAAGATAACATAATCTTTCTAAAATTAAATTTAAGTTTTCAATATTTTGTTTAAAATATTATTATAATTCTTTTGTCACATAGCCCTTTCAACTAAGACTATTCTTGAGTTTCCATACCCATACGACGATAGTCTCCTAAAACGAGTTTTCACAAGTGCTATGTCCAAAATTTATATATCAATAGCATCATTTGAAGCAATGGCATATACAAGAGAACAGACAGACATGGACAAACAAGGATGAAATCTGCCTATCCAATGTGGGGATGTTTTTTAGCATAAAGTCTTACTGTTGAAGCAGCACATGCAATTACCCTCCTCATCTCATTCTTGTCATGATCACCATTTAATTGAGGATCAACCAGTTCTTCTTCTAGGTAGGTAGATTTCAAAGACTTAAGCATAAGTTGTTGTGCCTATTTATACACCAAAACCATATCAATAAATTCATTAGAGTATTACATTATCTATTAATTTTTTTTAATCACATGCTAAGGATAATTGCAATTTTTGATTAGATGGCAATGTTGTACATAGTAAAAATTACAAACCCAATCGACAAGGCTATCCTCCATGTATCGCTGGTTAACATCAACTAGCTTATGACCTATAATTAACTCCAACAAAACAATGCCAAATGAAAATACATCTGATTTTTCAATGAGCTTGCCATTGGATGCATATTCTGGAGCCAAGTAACTAATCCAAAACATAATATTAATGACATCAAAGAAACATAATAATGCTCATCTTTATTGCCATACACAAGGTGTGCTTTGGTACATAATGCTCGAATAAAGATCCATCCATACTTAGACCTTCTGGTGCGAGCACTTGGAAAATACTCTAACTTTCAAATAGACTACAAGAGCTTTGCTACTTGACTACTACCAGACTTCCTTTCAATTATGTGCCTGGGCACTGTATTTATAGACTTGGGAGCAACTACTTTAATAATTAGAGTAACCACTCTAATAATTAGAGTAACTGCTCAAATAATAATCACTCTACTTATTAGAGTAACCACTCCAATAATAACTGCTCTAATAATTAAAGTAACTGCTCCAATAATAACCATTCTAATTATTAGAGTAACTGCTCCAATAATAACCGCTCTAATAATAACCACTCTAATTATTAGAGTAACCGCTCTAATAATTAGAGTAATCACTCCAATAGTAACCGCTCTAATTATTAAAGTAACCACTCCAATAATAACTACTCTAATAATTAGAGTAACTGCTTCATCAATTACCATTTTTATTAATAATAAATATTCATTATTACACATTGTTTATAATAAAAAATATTCATTATTGCTATAATTGTAACAGTCACCGTTTATAATAATAATAACTATTCAATATTATCCACCATTTATAATAATAAATATTCATTATTACCCACTATTTATAATAAAAAATATTTATTATTACTATAATCGTAATCGGCACCGTTTATAATAATAATAACTATTCAATATTACCTATCAGTTATAATAATAACTGTTCATTATTATCCATGTCAGTGCCTACATGTGAGGGAATAAGAAGAGATGAATGGGAAGCCCAGGGGTCGAGGGCATAAATTGAATAGAGATTTGGCTCTCCTATAGTGACTCTTTGGCTTTCCTGCATGTGGTGCATGAATGTGAGAGAATACGAAGAGATGAATGGGAAGCCTAAGGATTAGGGGCATCAATTGAATAGAGATTCAACTTCCATACAATGACTCTTTGGCTCCCCTGCATGTGATGCATGCATGTGAGGGAATACGAAGAGATGAATGGAGAGTCGAAGGGTTGGGAAGCGTTAGAACTCTCACTAATGGTAAAATTCAACAAGCAATCGACTACATTTAATAGCCATGGTAGAGGGAACAACAAATTTGAAATAGGTGCATCAATGCATTGATCATCTCATGCTTTCCATTTTCTTTTTCTATTCTAAATCCCTTTGGCTTACCCACAAAGGAAGAAAATATTATTTCAAAATTGGCCACCAGCAGTAGCAACAACAACAATTCAAACTTTGCAAAGAATTTTGTTTTTGCCAAATTCTAGCTACAGAATTCACTTTCCCTTCCAAGATTTCAAAAAAAAATTATAGCCTCCCAATAAGAAATTTTAGCTTAGATTTTGCAAAATCATCATTAGGATATTGACCATTGCTGCTCGCCAGTTTGATTACCACCACATCGAAATTTGGTAAGTTTTTAATTTTTCTCTTTTGTTTATTCTCATTTGAGCTTTGGTGACTTTTGCCCTAATTTGGTTTTTGATTTACTTGGATTATAGTTTTGTAGGTCTATTTGTTTCATTTTTCCCTTTCCTAGGTTAATCTTCGAATTCAATTTTAGAAATTTTCATCCATTGTTTTAGGTCTAGAAGATTGAACTGGTAGTTTGGATAGTTGATTTTTTCTCTCCTATCACTTTCTTTTCATTTCTTCTAATGAATTAGATTTCTTACATTTTTTCTTCCAGGGTTTGAGGGTTTTGGAGAGTTTAGTCATTTTCAAGGGGAGGAAGGTTTTGTTGCTTGCAAAAAGAAGTTCAACTTGGCTAATCAGTTTGGAATTTTTAAAGCTATGGATTCTAGTACTCCCTTGAGACATGAATCAAGAATCTGCAAAAGGATTTTGAAGAAGAGGAGAAGAACATAGCTAGCATGAGTATTGTGAAAGACTCTATTCATCAACTAGATTATAGAAACATTCAACAATTTCTAGCTCAAATAGTTGACCAAGAACAAATGGAGCCTCCTACCCGGTATTCAATTTCCTTGTATGAGTTTCTTGCTAGAGAGCATGGCAAGGCCATGATTCCCTACATTTCTCAAATCATGAACAACATCGTTAGGTTCTTGACTATATCCTCTTCTACAGCAGAGCTTCAGAATTGTTGTGCCAGGGTAGTTTCTACCATAGCCAGATACACCATAGATGTGGGTTCTACTCCTATAGAGAGGAATGAAATTTTCAGGAGCATTTTGAACCCACTCAACATACTTTTGATAGGGCCTGTTGGATTCACAGCTGAAGGATCTGCAATCTGCATTAGAGCCCTATTGGAGACAGAGGCATGGAAATCTGCACCAACAGATGTGGTGAATGATGTTTGCCATACGGTTACTAATGTTCTGTGTGTAAGATCTAGCCAGACTTCTGGTCATATTGCATTAGTTGTAGCCCTGGCTGAGAAGAATGGTCTTATTCTTGAGGCTTTCATGAGCTCTTTGATGAAAGCTACACAAGAAATAGTTGAAAATGAGGCCCACTATGGGAACTGGCAAAATGCTGTCAAAGCTATAGGGATCATGGGATCCTTGTTGCAGAATGTGAAAATGGATGCCAGGGATCTTCACAAGGTTGTTGTTCTATTAGAGAACTGGGGTTCTGATGAGATGCCTTTCCTTAGAACTGCTGCTAGAGATGTTCTTCAAATTGCCAAGATAGCTCTTTCTGCCATGGATGCTGAAGAGAAAAAAATACACCATATGCAAACACTAGGGCTACTTTTCTATTAAAGGAAGTTGACAACTTTAACTACTTCACTCCTTCACACTCACACATGACTCCCACAACTCCCAATTACAAGATTCAGATGTTTGAATCAGGGGCTGAGAATGAATGCACATCATCTACATGGCATCATACAGGCAGATCTGTTAAGAATCGACTACATGTTGTAGATGGCATTCAAGATAATAATCCTGGATGTATGTCAAACAATAAAGGAGCATTGAGAAATAGAAGAGAAAATACAAATCCTCCCACCAAAGCCATTCGCAACGAAGATGAGCAAGTGGGTGAACCAGAGTGGGCAAGTGATGGCAGATTTAGAGGAAGGTGCAATATCAAGCGGCAGAACCACTATGCACAAGCAGAGGAACAGTTGTGCCTAAGGAACTTTAATGATGGTAGAAAGTTCTTAAATCAGCATCCTAGTTATGAACATTATGTTATCCACCAAGACAAAGCTGCACAAGTAAGTCATCTTATGTGTAATTTATGTTTAATTTTTGTAAACTTTCATTTGAAATTATGTTAGGTTAAGCTTCCATTTATGTATCAAGTTTATGCTTTTGTATCTGTATTGATTTTCTAAGATCTTACTTGGTTGGATGAGCATTTAGCCTCAGTTGTTATATGCTTTTGATTATTTGATAATTATTAGGACTTGTAACATTTAAAAAAATTACATGCATATTTTAGATCAAATGTAATTATAGTAGTTGTGTCTGTGTATGGTAGGGGGTGTGTTTTGAAAATATTTTTTTGAGTTCCATAGAAGGTTTTGGTATGTGAACTTATTAATGATCTTCTTAACATAGTTAGCAACTTATGTTGTATATGGAATTTTCCAAGACCCCTAGGATTGAGGGTTTTGGTATGTAAACTTATTAATAATATTCCTTGCCATTGGTGGTAGCTTATATGGAAATCTGCAATAGTGGTAGGTTTTAGGTTTTTGGTGAGTAAACTGATTAATAATTTTTCTAGCCATAGTTTTTGTACTCAATTAGCCAACTATACTAAAATTGAAAGTTCTAATATTTAGCTTCATCTTAGTTATATACCAGTCTGAAAGGGCCTGTAAAATATTGTTATGTGAACAGGGAAAAATAGTGACAAGTGCGGACCCCATAGAGTTTGATTATTCTAACCATCATAATGCCCAGCTCAATGCCAATTACAAAAACATGGATGGACTAGCAAAGGAGGGCACGGTACTCCTTGACCATCTAAATGAAGCTAGTAATGATTTTTCTGATGAAAACTACATTGAAGGAGAAGAACAAAATCAAAATCAAGATTTCAAAGAAGAAGATTTTCATCAATCAGCTAGTGAAATTACCGTACCCAAGCACTATGATGTGTCGAAAGAAAGAAAGATATCGACTAAGGAAATGAAGAGAGCAACAACTCACAATAATGGTAAGCAAGACAATCATGTTTCAAAACAATTTTTTGCTTGGTTGAAATGGGTATGGAGAATTTTAAGGAAGGTTTTGAAACAGGCAGCAAGGGATACAAAATTTCTTTTGCAAGTTGTAATGATTATGATAATCGTATTTTTCAGTGTTGTAATTTTCATGCACCTTTTTCTAATGGATAATAGCCATCTTAAGCTACCAACATGAATTTTTTATGCATAGTAATTTGTGGTCTTGTTCACTTCAACATTGGTATGCTTAGGGAGCTTCTTGATAATTTTCAAGTTATTGTTGCAATAGAATGTTTGATTAAGAGCTCTTGGATATGTATGCCATCATTAGAACTGAATGTATCTTGAGAATGTTGCTACATTCCAAAAAGAAAACCTGCATAAAGTTGTAAAATTTATGTAATACAGAGATTTGTAGACTCCTGATAAGTGTGCAATCTTTTTTAGATTTTCCTTTTTCTTTTGAGCCAATTGTCATTTGACAAGCCACAATTTTAATGTAATTACATATTATAGCTGCATCAAAAATAGCTTAAACATCTTAAGTATTTTGTCAAATGCCAAGCTATTACCATGGATAATCTTGCTTTTAATGTGATTTCAAATTAAAGCTATTTGCACAATAGCTTGGGAAGCTGTGGAGCTTTTGAAGGTAGAACATTTTGAGTATTTTGCCAAATTTGTCTTTCTTTCCTTGTAACCTAATTTTGCTATAACATTTAATCTAGTTGCTTCATTGGCTAATCGTACATAAAGAAAACTGTTTTATGTGAAACAACCGATGATTTTTATTATTGCAATTATTACAGCTATGAATTGGAGGGTTACACATCATGTTTTTTATTAACTTTTACAAGAAAGCTCGTGTGTGCCAATGACATGCCTCTACAATGCTATATTCAAAAATAGTAAAAAAAAAATTTAATACAAGAGCTTGATCACATAGAGTTCCTACACCTAAGCTTGAACTAATAGAATGCAAAGAAATTTAAATCTACCATATTTCTCTAAAATAATTATTTACAAAGTTCTAAAATTTTCCACCCATACACCATGTTTGTAATCATTTTGGATTCCTACATAGAATCTTGCAACAAAATAGAAAAAGGGATCATTATTTAGAACCCCAATGTCGAAGCAACATTGGATAACAATCACTTATCGTCACTCATCTCTGAGATAAGCGATGGTCCCTAAGCTTATACCAAGATAATTATCTTTTGAAAGCTAGAGAGTATTCTACAATCAATTTATGAATATGCTATAACTATCCAATACAGATAAAATTAATGTTTTAGATACAAATAAAATTTCTAAAACTCATAAATATAAAATGAAATAAAATTTTCCATTACTTAAGTGATAGTTGATACAAACATTCAAGCAACACACCAAATTAATATTCCATGCTGGCAAGATTCATGTATGAAAATAATATCTCCTAGTGCTTCTACATCTTCCCTTATGACTCAATGTCACCCCATAGAGAACAAGATACACACCTATTACCAAATTCAAGTGTGTCAGTATACAATAGATTAGACAATCCAGTTGCAACTATAAGGTGGACTGAAAATCAACCATAGGTGATCTGGTTTGCGCCTCTTCAAGAAGAAATATTTATGTTATGTCAATGAAGAATAAATTTCGATATTAACAAAAAGTATTCCCAAATGTAGCTAAGAAATAGCTATTTGAAATAAAATAATATATAAATTGAATGTTCATAACCAACAAAAAACAAGGAAACTTATAAAGAATGGTGTTAATGACATATATCAAATAGCATCCAAGAACCAAACAATAGAAAATATATAAAATTTAATATGAGGAGCTTGAATAATAAGCTCTTTGGTGACTAGATCCATTTTTTTAGGGCAAATCTCTTTCATGGATATTATCACTGCTAGATGTAGATGGGTTGTGCCCATAATCACTTACTTCACTAAATTCACTAGTATGTCCAGTATAATCATGTGTTCCAAGGGCGACCCTTCTAATATTTTTCACTTCTTTGTATTGCCCAATGTCATAATTAGAACTTCCATATGAATACATGATGTTATGTCCAAGCTTATCTCTATTTTGAAGATCTTTAAGCGATACATCCCCTTCCAATACAGGAACAATCTGCAAAGGCCACATTATGCATCATTTGAAGTAATGGCATATACAAGACAATAAACACAAACATGGACAAATAGGGATGAAAGCTACCTGTCCAATGTGGGGATGTTTATTAGTAGAAATTCTTACTGCTAAATCAGCACAAGCAATTACCCTCATCATCTCATTCTTATCACATTCACCATTTAATTTAGGATCAACCAGTTCTTCTTCTAGTTAGGTAGATCTTAGAGACTCAAGCATAAGTGGTCGTGCATGTTTACACACCAAAATCATATCAATAAAATCATCACAATATTACATTATCTATTGATTGTTTTTAATCACATGCTAAGGATAATTGCAGTTTTTGATTAGATGGCAATGTTGTACATAGTAAAAATTACAAACCTTGAACCCTGAACCTTAAACCCTAAGCCTTGAACCCTAGACCCTAAACCTTGAACCCTAAACCCATTATTTTTATTCATAATAAATTACCTACATCTTCATTATTATCCACTATTTATAATCAAAAATATTCATTATTACTGTAATCGTAATCATCACCATTTATAATAATAATAATTATTCAATATTACCTATCATTTATAATAATAAATGTTCATTATTACCCACATCAGGGTCTACATGTGAGGGAATACAAAGAGACGAATGGATAGCCCAGGGGTTGGCGGCATCAATCAAATAGAGATTTGGCTCCCCTACAGTGCCTCTTTGGCTTCCCTGCATGTGGTGCATGCATGTAAGAGAATATGAAGAGAAAAATGGGAAGCCTAGGGATCAAGGACATCAATTGAATAGAGATTCAACTTTCTTGTAGTGACTCTTTGGCTCCACTGCACATGATGCATGTGCATGAGGAAATTGCATTACTTATTGCAGTTGATGATTGTTGTTGCTGATCTTGAACAGAGTGTTCTTTGCCTTCTCTATTGGGACTAATAGTAGTAGGATCAATGTTTTTGAAAATACACAAATTCCAATATTGCTCCTCTTAATCTTGTAACACAATGCTTAAGTTCAATATCTATAAATACTGCATCACACCATAACTATCATCACCTTAACCATCACCATTTTTATTAATAATAAATATTCATTATTACTATAATTTTAATCTTCACCATTTATAATAATAATAACTATTAAGTATTACCCATCATTTATAGTAATAAACATTCATTATTACCCACGTTGGGCTCCGCATGTGAGGGAACACAAAGAGATGAATGGGGACTCCATGGGTTGGGGGCCTGAATCGAATAGAGATCTGGCTCCCTTACAGTGACTCTTTGGCTTTCCTACATGTGGTGCATGCATGTGAGAGAATACAAAGAGACAAATGGGAAGCCTAGAGTTCGGGGGCATCAATTGAATAGAGATTCAACTTCTTTGCAGTGACTCTTTGGCTCCCCTGCACATGATGCATGCATGTGAGAAAATATGAAGAGACAAATGGGGAGCCAAAGGATTGGGAGCATCAATCAAATAGAGATTCAACTCCCCTACAGTGACTCTTTGGCTCCCCTGCACATGATGCATGCATGTGAGAAAATATGAAGAGACAAAAGGGGAGCCAAAGGATTGGGAGCATCAATCAAATAGAGATTCAACTCCCCTACAGTGACTCTTTGGCTCCCCTACATGTGGCACGTGATGTGGAGGGTAACAAAATACATTTTTCCCTTTCCCCCATCATGCAAGATGTGTTGTCCTCTCAACCAAAATGAGCAATTTCTATACTTGCCTTTTGCAATCTTGCGAAAGACTGAATAGGTTCTAAAGAAGGCATTTCCATTGTAGGTACACTAGCAACATCTATAGCTTCATTAATTCAATGAAATGAATTTTTCTCTTATCGACATTTCCTCTTTAGGTGCTCACTCTCACTATAATGTGGTTGTTCTTGATCTTCTTGCAATTTTTGTACTTCTTCATGTGTGATTTCTAGAAAAAATGTTGCTTGATTAATAGGCACAGATGCATTTATAATGTCATGCAAAAAATGTTTCAAAATTTAAAATAAAAATTGAAGTAAAATATGTACCAACTTGAGTATGTGCAAAAACCAACATGCATTTCTTCTTGATTATTTACATTATTAGTATCAATAATGTGGACCATAGCATTGGATGTATTTCCAAGTGATGAGAGGGCATTTGAAGTTAACGTAGCCTAAAAATATATATGCAATGTAAGTATGTAAATAAAATGAGAAGATTTCACTATTGATGAGAGCAGTTGCTCTAATAATTAGATTGGTTATTATTAGAGTGGTTACTCTAATTATTAGAGTGGTTACTCTAATTATTAGAGTGGTTACTCTAATTATTAGAGTGGTTATTATTAGATCAGTTACTCTAATTATTAGAGTGGTTATTATTAGATCGGTTATTCCCAAGTTACTCTTGGGCCTATAAATATAGTGCCCAGGTGCACAATAGGGAGTAATTCAAAAAAAGAAGTCTTGTAGTAAAAAAGTAGCAAAACTCTTGTAGTCTATTTAAAAGTTAAAGTATTTTACAAGTGCCCGTAGTAAGAGGTCGAAGTGTGGATGGATCTTTATTCGAGCAATGTGTACCTGGGCACACCTTGTGAACGGCAATAAAGATGAGCTCTTTGATTCATCCTTGCAACACTTGAGATTTATTTTCATACACATTTCTTTTATTTTATTTTCTTATGCATTTATTTATTTTATTCACTTTACATTTCTGTTATTAGCATAGCAATTTATTTTGATCAATTAAGGAAATCATTAAATTACACTCAATATGATCACTTCGAGCATGCGTGTAACACTTGGTAACCTAATAACAATTATTGTTTCATAATCCTGGTAGTGTTGCACTGGTTCAGGATGTGTACAGCAAGTGAGAATGAATACTGGTGTTCAAATTAGTTAAAGCCTAGTTAATCAATAGTTAAGTTAAATTAGTCACTTAGTTATCTCTAACCTCGCTTATTAGCACAGGACATAAAAACATAAAAGCTATAAAAATCATATGCCTCAAGCTTACTTAATCATACAATCATGACATACAAGTAAGCTTGGGAAGATAATGATGAACCAACCCATTCTTGTTACACAAAGGCACATAGGCACTTAGTCCTTGGAATTCGACCAGATCATGATTCATATGGTTGAGCGTAGGGGCACCTCACCACTCATCATTGGCATCGTTGCTGGGGACTTAGTTTTCTGTGTGCTAACTAGAACATAGGAAATCATTCACATCATTGGAACAAACCCTTAGGATTGGTTGAGAACATAATAAATAAGAATACATCATACACTGAATAGACAAGTATGTCTCCTTCTTCATACAAAAGTGTCTTACTGCCTAGGTTTGAAATAGGAAACAGTCGATGGTGTAATACACATGATGTTGATTCGTCAGTCCCTCAACAAGTTTGAATGATATATATTAATCCTAATGAGTATATACTAGACTTTACCTTTATCCTCCATGAATATGAACAACTGCATTGGCGAGACTTGGAAGGTAACATAGTGTTACCTCTCGATCATTCAGTCCTAAGCATGCTTCTTCATGCTCTCATACGAATTGGCATGCTGCACTTACACACAAAATATGTTGTGTAAGACCATGACTAGAGAGAATACCATCCCACAGAGGCACAATGTTAAAGGAACTTGCAATAGGAGAGACATCATAAGTCTTTGAAGGGTAAGTGATCCCAGGATGCCCCACATGTCCTAAGCCTAAATGAGGGTGGTGAACCTACCTCAAGTAGTCGTCCACATAATAGTGTTCCTCCCCTTGACTTTGGCTAAGGGGTTGTATATCAGAATCTTCATTCCACTGTTCATAACCTGGGTTCTAATACCCATGGGCACAAAGGGTTTAAGAAAGGGACATGAACTCATGATAAAGGTGGACATTCTGATCATAATCATGATTAGGGTTGGGATCGCAAAAGAGAAGATAGCAAACATCATAATGGTGACGATTCTCTTTCTTCTTCACCTTCATAATCTCCTTCATCCTCTCCTTTAATATCTAGATGTGGTCATAAAGAAAAATATCATGGAGATAAAGGTAGGCAAAGTGAAAGTCGTAGACAAAATAGCCAGGAAAGGGAATGAGGACACTCTAGAGAGTCACGACATAGAAGAAGGGAGAGTGGGGAACAATGTAGGCATCATAGACGTCATGGATGAGATGATCACAATAAACCCCTACTCACTACTTAAAGTATTTTAGACATAATTGAGTCTATTAAAATTCCAACAAGGCATCAAAAAGATAGTAGGATCAAGAGATTAGATATGAACAAAATCCCATGATTTGAAGGAGGATACAACGTTGATCCTCAGAATCATTTACAAGCATTCCATGATGTGTGTGCCTTATAGAACATAGAGAAAAAATGGCAAAAACTTAAGTTGT
This sequence comes from Gnetum montanum, assembly GCA_015680685.1. Classification (NCBI taxonomy): domain Eukaryota; kingdom Viridiplantae; phylum Streptophyta; class Gnetopsida; order Gnetales; family Gnetaceae; genus Gnetum; species Gnetum montanum. The sequence continues at coordinate 36,372 of MNCI01023331.1, read as the reverse complement.
ACCCATGAACATTAGTTAAAGAAGCAAAAAGTTGGTACTGGTTTTTAGAACTGAAATCCATTCATAGGTGGAGTACTATGTTAAAACTATTTAATAATAAGTACCAAACGTACTCCCAAGTGTCTAACTTGTGAAAGCAAATCCAAGGCTAGAAACAAGGAGGACATGAACCCTTAGATGTTGCCATGGGCCAATACCATGCACTGTTACATCATTATCCTGGTCATGGTTATTCGTAAAGGGATCAACTACTCCATCTCATGGATGGGCTTAGGCATGAAACAAGAAGAACCCTTGGGACTTATGACCAAGGAAGACTATTCGAGCTTAGGTCCCATCAAATTCAAAGACTATTAGAGCAAGTTGCTAAGGAAGAAGATGAGCTACAGAAGAGAGAAAGTGTGGAAGAGTATAATTAAGATCCTTCCCTTCAGAAGAGGGGAGTAAGATTTTGTAAGGATGAAGAAGAGTCACCACTCGAAGAGATGGTGAACAGGAAAACTTTGCCTATCCAAAAGATGACATAAGAAGTTTCGACAAAGGTAGATCAAATGTGGAATTTTCTAGGTAATAAATTTCAAAATATTCCTAAAATAGTAGAGGAGTCTAGAGAGCAAGATAGTGATCGTGAAAAAAGAAAAAAGAGAGAAGCTGGACATGCACATAGCAAGGGTAAGGGCAAAGTTTCCATCATTGAAAAGGTTGTGGATTTGTAAAAAGACAATGATAGTGGATGTGAGATATGTCAATATGACTATCCTAAGGGATGTTGCCCTATAATCTCACATCTGCAGAAGTCTGGGATGTATGCATGCAACCCATGATTAAACAAAAGGCAAACACCCCAAGGGTTAAATTATCCTCAAGGTAACCCAAGGCAGTTTCACCAACCCTTAATATATTATCCCAATGGAACTCCATCACAACTGATGAGACGCAACATGCATAGCGCCGCGATATCGCATCTCCTGCGATATTGCGTACGCGATATCGCGTCCTTCCCTGCAATATCGCGTATGCGATATCGCAATCCACCGCCATATCTATAAATAAGAGGCGGCACTCCCCTTATTTCCCAATCCTGGCTAGAAGTAGCAAAGCTCTGGCAGTTTGAACACTCCAGAGTTAGATTAATTTCCCATGTGCCCGCAGTAGGAGTCCTAGAGTGAATAGCTCTTTATTCGAGCAACTTTGTAACCTGAACACAAGTTGTGTACGGCAATAAAGACGAACTTGATTGGATAAACCTTGCAGTACATGGTTTTATTTATGGTTATTTATTGCTTTCCTAGTGTGCACGAGTATGACTTGATTACGAGCATCTACGAATGTGTATGGCTAATCAAGGAATCGGCTGCTTGTAGCAATGCGTGAGTACGACTTGACTACGAGCATTGTGAATGCTTGGTAACCCAATAGCATATTCCAGGATCTGTGTTTGGTAATCCCAATAGTAGTCCAATGTGTACGGCTAGTTAAGGAATCGACTACTCATCGCTAGGCTAGAACGTGTGATAAGTACGACTTGGCTACGAGC
>MNCI01023331.1:0-32212 GCA_015680685.1 Gnetum montanum | reverse complement strand
AACATATGTGGAAAGATCGAGAAGAGGATAGTTCCATGCATCACATACAGTGATTCATCGGGTGATGACATGGAGGAAATGTCTCCATGTAATAGGTGTGCCCAAGAAACTCTGCAACAAAGATGCCTGTATGTAGTAACCACACAAGAAGCAGTAGACACCCCATGGTTGACGGCTTCTCATGGGAGCAGAAAAATATGCATGGAACGAACTGAGGAAACTCATGCCAGCAACCGTGGCATAGACACATTAGAACATGAGCGTCGCCAACTTCTACCCCTTAACTTAAGATCATCAATTGGGAGAAGTTGGGCACTTCTAAGAAATTCAAACAAACGCTCATTACTTCGAATCTCTCCCTTACAATTCAGTCATGGGGGAGATGGCCACCTATGCTAATCATATGGGGCCCTCAGTTCTTTTAAGTTTTTGTTTTACACGTTTTTGTTTTACAACATTTTTGTTTTACACGTTTTTGTTTTACAAATTTCTTTAATTTTTCTAATTTTTGTTTTACAACTTTCTTTAACCTTTCTTATTTTTGTTTTATACCATCGTTATACTTTTCTAGTTTTGTGTGTGTGTGTGTGTGGACCATAGCATTGGATGAATTTCCAAGTGATGAGAGGGCATTTGAAGTTATCATAGCCTAAAAATATATATGCAATGTAAGTATGTACATAAAATGAGAAGATTTCCCTATTGATGAGAGCAGTTACTCTAATAATTAGATTGGTTATTATTAGAGTGGTTGCTCTAATTATTAGAGTGGTTATTATTAGAGTAGTTACTCTAATTATTAGAGTGGTTACTCGAATTATTAGAGTGGTTATTATTAGATCAGTTACTCTAATTATTAGAGTGGTTATTATTAGATCGGTTATTCCCAAGTTACTCTTGGGCCAATAAATATAGTGCCCAGGTGCACAATAGGGAGTAATTCAAAAAAAGAAGTCTTGTAGCAAAAAAGTAGCAAAACTCTTGTAGTCTATTTAAAAGTTAAAGTATTTTCCAAGTGCCCATAGTAAGAGGTCAAAGTGTGGATGGATCTTTATTCGAGCAATGTGTACCTGGGCACACCTTGTGAACGGCAATAAAGATGAGCTCTTTGATTCATCCTTGCAACACTTGAGATTTATTTTCATACACATTTCTTTTATTTTATTTTCTTATGCATTTATTTATTTTATTCACTTTACATTTCTGTTATTAGCATAGCAATTTATTTTGATCAATTAAGGAAATCATTAAATTACACTCAATACGATCACTTCGAGCATGTGTGTAACACTTGGTAACCTAATAACAATTACCGTTTCGTAATCCTGGTAGTGTTGCACTGGTTCAGGATGTGTAAAGCAAGTGAGAATGAATACTGGTGTTCAAATTAGTTAAAGCCTAGTTAATCAATAGTTAAGTTAAATTAGTCACTTAGTTATCTCTAACCTCGCTTATTAGCACAGGACATAAAAACATAAAAGCTGTAAAAATCATATGCCTCAAGCTTACTTAACCATACAATCATGACATACAAGTAAGCTTGGGAAGATAATGATGAACCAACCCATTCTTGTTACACAAAGGCACATAGGCACTTAGTCCTTGAAATTCGACCAGATCATGATTCATATGGTTGAGCGTAGGGGCACCTCACCACTCATCATTGGCATCGTTGCTGGGGACTTAGTTTTCTATGTGCTAACTAGAACATAGGAAATCGTTCACATCATTGGAACAAACCCTTAGGGTTGGTTGAGAACATAATAAACAAGAATACATCATGCACTGAATAGACAAGTATGTCTCCTTCTTCATACAAAAGTGTCTTACTGTCTAGGTTTGAAATAGGAAACAGTCGATGGCGTAATACACATGATGTTGATTCGTCAGCCCCTAAACAAGTTTGAATGATATATATTAATCCTGATGAGTATATACTAGACTTTACCTTTATCCTCTATCAATATGAACAACTACATTGGCGAGACTTGGAAGGTAACATAGTGTTACCTCTCGATCATTCAATCCTAAGCATGCTTCTTCATGCTCTCATACGAATTGGCATGCTGCACTTACACACAAAATATGTTGTGTAAGACCATGACTAGAGAGAATATCATCCCACAGAGGCATAATGTTAAAGGAACTTGCAATAGGAGAGACATCATAAGTCTTTGAAGGGTAAGTGATCCCAGGATGCCCCACATGTCTTAAGCAAAAATGAGGGTGGTGAGCCTACCTCAAGTAGTCGTCCACATAATAGTGTTCCTCCCCTTGACTTTGGCTAAGGGGTTGTGTATCAGAATCTTCATTTCACTATTCATAACCTGGGTTCTAATACCCATGGGCATAAAGGGTTTAAGAAAGGGACACGAACTCATGATAAAGGTGGACATTCTGATCATAATCGTGATTAGGGTCGGGATCGCAAAAGAGAAGATAGCAAACATTGTAATGGTGAAGATTCTCTTTATTCTTCACCTTCATCATCTCCTTAATCCTCTCCTTTAATATCTAGATGTGGTCATAAAGAAAAAGATCATGGGGATAAAGGTAGGTAAAGTGAAAGTCATAGACAAAATAGCCAGGAAAGGGAATGAGGACACTCTAGAGAGTCACGACATAGAAGAAGGGAGAGTGGGGAACAATGTAGGCATCATAGAAGTCATGGATGAGATGATCACGATAAACCCCTACTCACTACTTAAAGTATGTTAGACATAATTGAGTCTATTATAATTCCAACAAGGCATCAAAAAGATAGTAGGATCAAGGGATTAGATATGAACAAAATCCCACGATTTGAAGGGGGATACAACATTGATCCTCAGAATCATTTACAAGCATTCCATGATGTGTGTGCCTTATAGAACATAGAGAAAAAATGGCAAAAACTTAATTTGTACCCATGAACATTAGTTAAAGAAGCAAAAAGTTGGTACTAGTTTTTAGAACTGAAATCCATTCATAGGTGGAGTACTATGTTAGAACTATTTAATAATAAGTACCAAACGTAGTGTCTAACTTGCGAGAGCAAATCCAAGGCTAGAAACAAGGAGGACATGAACCCTTCGATGTTGCCATGGGCCAATACCATGCACTGTTACATCATTATCCTGGCCATGGTTATTCACAAAGGGATCAACTACGCCATCTCATGGATGGGCTTAGGCATGAAACAAGAAGAACCCTTGGGACTTATGACCAAGGAAGACTATTCGAGCTTAGGTCCCATCAAATTCAAAGACTATTAGAGCAAGTTGCTAAGGAAGAAGATGAGCTATAGAAGAGAGAAAGTTTGGAAGAGTATCATTAAGATCCTTCCCTTCAGAAGAGGGGAGTAAGATTTTGTAAGGATGAAGAAGAGTCACCACTCGAAGAGATGGTGAACAAAAAAACTTTGCCTATCCAAAAGATGACATAAGAAGTTTCGAAAAAGGTAGATCAAATGTGGAATTTTCTAGGTAATAAATTTCAAAATATTCCTAAAATAGTAGAGGAGTCTAGAGAGCAAGATAGTGATCACGAAAAAAGAAAAAAGAGAGAAGCTGAACATGCACATAGCAAGGGTAAGGGCAAAGTTTCCATCATTGAAAAGGTTGTGGATTTGTAAAAAGACAATGATAGTGGATGTGAGATATGTCAATATGACTATCCTAAGGGATGTTGTCCTATAATCTCACATCTGCAGAAGTCTGGGATGTATGCATGCAACCCATGATTAAACAAAAGGCAAACACCCCAAGGGTTAACTTATCCTCAAGGTAACCCAAGGCAGTTTCACCAACCCTTAATATATTATCCCAATGGAACTCCATCACAACCAATTGAGCAATATCAACAATGGTAGCATCCACAATCATGGGGAATGCCACCACCAAGGTAACAATATCCTTACTAGCAACCTAACCCATATGGATATTACATGCAGCAGCCAATCTCCCCATGTGACTCTATTGGTCACATCACTTTTCAACCTCACTACCAAGCATATGAGTATTATGGGACTCCCTCTTCCAGGGGTGATATTCTACAAGCATATCAGCCTTCTCATTCAGCCACATCTCTTCCACAAATAGCTCCACTACCACCTGCTCCAACTATGCAGGGTCAAATCCCTACCCAACTGCAGCAACGTAATGCCACAATGGCTATTAACTCTCAACCTGCTATTGGTTTCAACAATCCCATGAAGAAAATACCTTTCTTTAAAACCAACAAACCAATCAAGCCCTGGCAATCACAAGTGGCTGATTCCTTAGAAACCTTAGTATCAATCAAAACTTTGGAGCCTCCTTCAATCAACCACTGCACTCAAGGCATATGGTCATGCTAACACATGTTGTCACCGATTGGATCAAAGTTTGTCACCTTCCCAGGAAATTCTTTGATCTTGGAAGTCCTTTGATATACTTAAAAATTGTTGGAAATGCGTCATGCAAGGCTCTTTTTGATTCAAGTTCCAGTGTCAGCTTGATTTCTCAATAAATGTACAAGGCCTAGAACTTGCCTCCATTGAAAAAGAGCAACATCTATCTAGAGTTGGCCAACTAGTCCATCACTATCCCATTGGGACTAGTGGAGGACATTGTTACCACTATTTGTGGGTGGTTATACCCAGCTGACTTCTTAGTCATTCAAGTAAACAATGGTAAGGAATACTTCCCAATCATAATGAAAAGAGCATGGCTAAGCACCATCAACGCACACCTAGGAATCTACAATTTTTCCCTAAAAATATCAAAGGAAAATATATTTGGAAAGATCGAGAAGAAGAAACTTCTATGCATCGCATGCAGTGACATACAGTGTAATTGTGTGCAGAGGTCATGATTTGTGCAAAGTTTAGCATTGCCTACATGCAATCAGTGTGTACAAGTGATTAACATACAAAGATGCCTAGATGTAGCAGCCAGAAGATTGGAAGACACCTAGTGGCTAATAGCTAATCAAGAAAGCAATTCACTCATATGCATGGAAGCAACTAAGGGTTTGACTTGTGCTTACATCGATAGCATAGATGCATTAGAGCAAGTCCACCACCAACTTCCAAGTCTTAACCTTGAAAATATCAACTAGGGGAAGTTGGAAATCCCTAAGAAATTTAAGCAAAAGCCCCTTAAGCTAAAACCATTGTCCACCAGTATGGAATACACGTTCCTTAAAAACGAAAAACCAATAATTATCAACACTAAGCTTACTTCTCAATAGAAAAAAGAACTTCTGAAGGTAATAAATAAATGGTCAGAAGCTTTCACTTGGTCATATCCCAAATTAACTAGAATAGATCCTAGGATATGCCAACATAGAATTTACACTAACCCCTCCATGAAGCCTTGAAGACAACTGTAGAGGCGATTGAACCCTAAGCTGAAGCAAGTAGTTATATCCCATTGGCTAGGTTCATATATCCCATTGCTGATAGTGAATGAGTTATCCCCTTAGTTATTGTGCCTAAAAAGGAAGGCAAATGCAGGGTGTGCATAGATTTTAGGCTACTAAATATGGCAACATTCAAAGATCACTTTCCATTTTCATTTGTAAACCAAGTCTTAGACACCATCGTAGGGCATCGCTATTATAGTTTTTTGGATGGATATAGTGAATATAACCAAATACAAATAGCCCTAGGAGACTAAGCCAAGACTACATTCACCAATCCTTAGGTAACATTCGCATACAAAAAAATGCCATTTGGCTTGTGCAATGCCCCTGCAACATTTCAATAACTAGTTATAAGCATATTCCAATAGTAGATAGGGAATGGCATGGAGGTCTTTATGGATAAATTCTCCACTTATGGAGAAAACTTTGATCAAGCCTTGGACTGGTTGAAGCAAGTGTTAAAAAGATGTGTAGAAATCAATTTGAGGCTTAACTAGTAGAAAAGCCATTTGATGGTCCAAGAAGAGGTAGTACTAGGGCACAAAATCTCACACACAAGGATAGAGGTAGACCCCAAGAAAATCAAAATTATCCAAGGAATTACCCATCAACCAGAAACTATCAAAGATATTGGTCATTCCTTGGACATACTGGCTACCATAGGAGATTTATTGAGAACTTTTCAAAGGTTGACAAACCATTGGTGGAATTAACAAAAAAGGATGTACCATTCAAGTAGATTAGGGAATGCGAATTAGCTTTCCAAACTCTGAAGTAGAAGTTAGTAGAAACACCCATTCTACAAGCTTCTAACTAGTCCAAACCATTCCATATCATGACTGATGTGTCCAACTATGCTTTAGGAGCCATACTTACACAGTTAGATGACTAGAAGCATCCTTATTATATCCACTATGCAAGTAGAAGTATCGCTAGTGCACAACTTAACTACACTACCACAGAGAAAGAATTAATGGTTGTAGTGTTTGCACTAGAAAATTCTAGACACTATGTATTGGGATATAAAATATATATACATACAGATCATAGTGCAATCTGTACCGCGGGATCGGAGGACATGCACAGAAGACCCTATTTTCGCCTAAGGGTGAGCTGGAATGCACGAAGGTAGAGTACCTTGGGTGGTCCACACGCGGATCAGACAAGGATTTACCCACACGTATGTTGAAGTGCTATACGTTGGGTTATGTGTAAATGGCGTAAACGAGCATAAACAGCATAACAGATGTGAATAGGGCGTACATATGAATGAGCGTAAATAGAAACAATGTGCAAGAAATTAGTGTAAACTGTAAACAATGGTATTACAGGGTCAAAGTATAATGCACCGGTCTAATGTAGTTGTGATGGAACACAAGGCGGACGAAAAGCCTTGGTGGATGTAGGGATGACTCGGCTAGTTCGCACGGTAGGCGGAGCGTGGAGACTATGTGCACGGCGTACAGGGCTTTCTAGCATAAGAGGGTTTTAGCTCAGGTGTGCAGCGTAAATGTATCTAGTATGCTCTGGGATGTTTGCCAACCCTCTTGGTGAAGTGGAAAAGTGGGGTTTTTATACCGGTTGTTACGCTAGACTCAGGTTAGGAGACACGTGGCGTGTTGACCGGGTGCATACAATTTACAAATATACAACATATTACATCTGCTGGGCGTATACGCGGGGCGTATACACTACATCAGACTGGCGTACACGCTGGGCATATATGCTGGACGTTCTGGGCATGTGTGGACTTGGGTGGAGATGCTATGGGCGCTGGGCGTACACGTTGAGCATATACGCCAACAATGACTCGGCGTATACGCCAGGCGTGTACGCCGATGGCTATCGACTTGCTTCAATTCTTGCTCTTCGGTGCTGTTTTCATTCTGTCATTGAGACTTCATCATTGGGCATGTGCATCTGTGGTACCTGCCGAGCGTACAGGTGAGGCGTGTACATCGGGCATGTAAGTCGGATGTCTACGCTGGGTGTATACACTAGGGATGTCAGGCGTATACGCTATTGATGCTGGGCATATACGCTGGGCGTATACGCTGGTACTGCACACTTAGTGAAAATTAAGCCTTCCCAAAGTTGCAATGTGCGACACCAAATGTAGCCGTGGTTGTTCGTGGGTCGCAGGGACCTGCTTCTTGCTGGGGAAGTACCAAGCTCAAAATTTTGTGGTGTTTCATTGGCCCCTCTTTGTTGACTCTTGGAGGAATCGACCCGAGAAGTGTCGACAAAGAAGTGCAAAACACCACAAGCAACTTGATATAGACTTTGTTCTTTGCCACTTGACTAGACGTCATCGCACCATGTTCAGTAGTACATGGGATCGAAAAAGGAAAATTTGTAGCTGATAGGAGGAAATAGATTGTGGGGATTGGCAACTCCCCAAGAAATATTGCTGGGAGATGGGGTGCTCGGGTGTGCGGCATGCTGGTCCTTGTCAATAGCCATTGTTTAGCAGACTCGGAGTTCAAACATGCGATGTGCGTTCTTTGGTAGAACAAGGCTCCTGGATAGTGTTCAAGAGGACTTGTTGACAAGACCAAAGCCACGGGGAGATGTGTTACATGCTTTGGAGGAACAGGGTCCATGTTTAATGTTTAAGGGGGGACCCGTTGGCGGAGAGCCAAAGCCATGCAACTAGATGCTTCTTGATCATTTTGGACATGAGTACTTGGTTTTGAGACAACTGCCTTCCCACCTGAGGCTTATATGGGAAGTGCCAAGAGTCTTGCTCTTTTTATTTTATTTTATTTTTTATTTTTTTGAAATCGTGAACTTTTTATTGATTTTGTACTCATGTGCAACAGTATGTGACAGCATGTTCAAAGTTTTGGGTGTACTGGATGTATCAGAGGTGTTACTGAATATAATGTGTTGGTGAATGGATAAGGAATGAGTCGGTAAATGGGATGTACTAGTGAACGGTTTGATTTAGTCTTGTCATGCGTGCTGTGAACATTGTCCCATCTTGCTGCTCGCGATGAGATGCATTCTTGTGCGAAAACCATTGGGTGTCATCCTGCAAACACAACTCCAAGGAGACAAGAAAACCATGAGTGAATGATCGAGCTTAGACTTAAACGGTGGTAGACTATATGTCAATAGCAGCAACGTTGGTAGGATTTCCTGATGGCGGGTGATGTAGTGATGAAGCGTAAATGTGGCTGCAGATTGATGAACTAGAGATGAACTTGCTAGTTTATAGTCTTAGCGGACTCCGATGGTTGTGATGGTGGCAGTTTACTGTCGTGCCAGACGGGTGCTAGTTTATCATCATTGCGGACACTGTGGGGTATCAGTTTATTGTCATGATGCCAGGACAGTTGTGGTGTCAGTTTTGAGTCATAACCTAGGACTCTTCTATGGTATCAGTTTACCGTCATGATTCCAGGACTTTCACGTACCTGAGCTCGTACTTCAAATGTAAAATGGTTTTAGGTACAAGTGAATGGTCGGATTGGTAAGCTCGTTTCCTTCCATGTCAGCTAGTTTGTCTGCTCCATTGTCGAATGCTTTAGTAACCAAGTAAGGCCCTTCCCAGTTAGCTGAGAATTTGTCCGGGTGTTCCCGAATGGCTTTAAGCACAAGGTCACCTTCTTTGATAGGGCACTTGTTGTTGTTATGCCGATGTCGTTTACATTGTTGTTTTTGGTACCATTCGATCTGATCGAGTGTGCGTATGCATTCCTCTTCCGCTGAGTCCAGGTCAATGATGCGTAGATCATTGTTCTGCCCATCGTTCAGGAGTCGAGAAAGTGTGATCCTTAAAGATGGTACCTGCAGTTCCATAGGTAAAACAGCTTCTGAACCGTAAACAAGACTGTATGGTGTCTTACCTGTCGAAGTCTGGTGCATAGTACGATATGCCCACAATGCGTATGTCAATTGCTCGTCCCACTTTCTTTTGCTCTGGGTAAGCATTTTCTTAAGTATTGTAATAATTGTCTTGTTTGTTGCTTCCGCTTGTCCATTGCTTTGAGGATAGTAAGGGGATGAAAACGAGTGTTTGATCCCTAAATTTTCACAAGAGGCTTTGGTTTCGACACTGCTAAATTATGGCCCGTTGTCAGTGATGATTGTCATGGGAATGCCAAAGCAGGTTACAATGTTTTCTAGAATGAAATTGCACATGTGTTTGGATGTAGTTTTTCGAAGGGGAGCAGCTTCTACCCACTTCGTGAAGTATTCTGTCACGGTTATAATGAAACTATGGCCCGCAGAAGATGAGGGGGTTATCTGACCAATGAGGTCCAACCCCCACTTTTGAAAGGGCCATGTGATTTGCGTTGTATGCAACTCATTCGGTGGGACATGTATCAGATTGATATGTTTTTGACAAGTACTACATGTTTTGACTTTGGTGAGACAGTCGTATTCCATGTGTGGCCAATAATAGCCCAAGCCCCTAATTTTCATTGCCATGGCTTTTGGCACTATGTGTCCTCCGCATAGTCCCTCATGTATTTGATTGACAATGGTTTGGGCATCGATAATATTGACACATGTTAGCAATATGCCTTCGTAGGATCGACGACACAGTGTGTCCCCTACCAAGGTATATTGCTTAGAACATTTCCGCACTGCATCTTTTTGTGCATATGTTAGATGTCGTGGTGTTTCGCCATGTAGAAGGTATTCTTTGATGTCATCGTACCATTCTACCGCGTGTGTTGAACTAACAGATGCGATTGGCAACGTGTCGGGACTATCGGTTATCGGTTTGGCACAATTGATTATGGAGCTTGGTAATGCGTGGAACATGTCTGGTGATATGTTTAATGCTAATGTGGCTAACACGTCTGTGATGGTGTTATCAGTTCTGGAAACGTGCTGCACATTGATGTTTTTGAATTACCTCATTAGGTGTTTTGCCAAGTCACAGTATGGTTGTAAATGTTGGGCTTTGCATGTATAGACATCTGTGACTTGGTTTACAACCATTTGCGAGTCCCCTTTGACTACAAGCCATGTGATGTTTAAAGCCAAAGCTGCCGCGAGACCTCTAAGGAGACCTTCATACTCTGCTATGTTGTTCGTACAAGGAAAGTCGAAACGGTAGGCAAAGGGTCGGATCTCCCCAGAGGGATAGGTGATGACAGCGGCTGCACTTCCTCCCCGAGAGGTGGATGCTCTGTCAAAGTTTAGGATGGCATCGTAGTCATTGGGCACTGTGTCTATGGTGCTTATATTCTCATCCGGGAATTTTGGCTCTATAGTCGCTTGGTCGTGTGTTGGTGATGTGGCCATTTGGTTTGCTATGGCTTGACCCTTGACCGATGATTGCGCTATGTAGTATAGGTCAAACTCGACTATCATGGCTTTACACCGGGCTATTCGACTTGTTTCATAAATATTCCCTGTTATGGCTCTTAGTACATTGTCCTTGCAAATTATGTAAACCTAGTTACGGAAGAGGTAATGTCGCCATTTTCTTAAAGAAAAGACCAAAGCTAAACATGACTTCTCCACGTCGTTGTACTTTTTCTCATGGGCAACTAATGCATGGCTCAAGTAATATACAGGGACTTCGGTTCCGTCATCTCGTTTCTGGCAAAGCATAGATGCGATGGAAAAATCTGAAGTAGCGAGGTAGATGTAGAATGGTTTATTGTTTTGAGGTGGATAAACCATGGGTAACCGGGCAAGTGTCGTTTTAATGCCATCGAATGCTTGTTGGCACTGCGGGGTCCATTCAAAATGTATGTTCTTGCGTAACAGGTGGTTCATGGGTTTTAGTGTATTTGTCAGTTTTTCTATGAAGCTCCTGATGAACTGTAATCTACCTTGTAGACCTTGAAGTTCAGTAAGGTTGCCTGGTGGTTTCAGGTTCGTTATGGCCTTGACCTTATCGAGGTCTACCCGTACCCCTGCTTCGAATGCTATAAATCCAAGCATTTTGCCTGTTTTGACACCGAAGACACATTTTTTTGGGTTAAGCCTCAGTTCATACTTTAGACAACATTTTAATACTAAGTTGAGATCTTGTACATGTTGTTCCTCCATTTTCGACTTAACCACAATGTCATCCACGTAGTCGTTAAATGATTGTAGTATGTAATCGCTAAAGATAAATTTCATCGCTCTTTGATACGTGGCCCCAACGTTCTTGAGACCAAAGGACATCATTGTGTAACAAAAGGTTCCCCATGGTGTCATAAAGGTTGTCTGAAGCTGATGCTCCGGGTTGATACGTATTTGATTGTATCCCAAGAAGCCGTCCATGAAGGATAATAGTGCGTGCCCAGCAGTTGAGTCAACAAGTTGATCGATGCTGGGTAGAGGAAAATCATCCTTTATGGTTGCAACATTTAAATCCCATAAGTCAATGCACAAACGAATGCTTCCGTTCTTCTTCGGAACAATTACCATGTTGGACACCCACTCAGCGTAATCAACGGCCCGAATGAAACCAGCTTGATAAAGCTTGGTGATCTCATTGCGAACTGCTAATGCTACCTCAGGCTTAACCTTTCGTGCTTTTTGTTTTACTGGTCTCAACTTTGGATCANTGATATTCTCGGCCTCTATGTCAAGGAATTTTGTCATGCCTTTGTAATCGTCTGTTATTTGCTATGTTGAGGCTATGACTGCGTTGTCCATTGGTGAACTCAAGTTGATGAGATTTATGTTAATGTCTCTTGTAATTTTTCCGTATGGTCCATCAATGATTAATGGTGCGGTTAAATGCTGGCAGTCCATTGAGCTTGCTCCTACCAATAAACAAAGAGCTAAATAAGCAAAGGGGTATCGTTCTGTGTCTTTTGGTGCTTTTAAACTATGTGTACATGCATAATGGTGGATTACCATCACACTGGGACGCATGGCCGTTTAAGGCCTTACCGGGCCGTAAGTGGTAGTTTACACTAGAGTGTTCAGCGTAAACACGTGAAATGGGGGTCCATGGGGGAACCAGGACATAATAATCTTTGTTTTTAATAATTTTTAAATTTTTCTCAGGCAAATTTTAGCGAAAAATGAGTAAAAAGGCACAAAATGGTAAAAAAGGAGTGACGGCGGCGTAAGCGTCAGCGTCAGCAGGGCACTATATAAAGAAGGGGGGGGTTTCATTTGTTTCTTACTTTGGATCGAGCGTAAGTGGGAGAGCACCCTGTTAAAGCGTAAGCGTAAACTGCTAAAGCATAAGCATAGATGATAGTACCTGGCGTAAGCGTAAACTTGCTTGTGAGAGTAGACGCTGAAGAGTAATCCTTAGCGTAGACGCCCGACACTAAACCCCAACGTAGACACGGAGCGTAGCATTTTCGGGTGCCAGCGTAGACAGTCCTTCTCAACGTAAACTTGTGAAATTGACATAAAGGAGACCGAGATGGGCAAGGGAAAAGAAGTGGAAGGCCAGGGGAGGAAGGGTCTTGACTTGACCTTTGTGGAGGAGACTGAAGCCATGCTGCAGGGCCTGCCCAGGCCAAAGATCCCATAATAGCCTATGACATCCCATAGGTAGGCTCCGATCCCTGCCTTTGTCATTTTTTTTTTTGCTTTCCCTTTTTCGGCGTAGACAGTCTCGGCGTATACGCCGAGCGTAGGGGTTTTCAGCGTAGAGGGTTTTCGGCGTATACGCCGAGCATAATTTCATAGTGTGAAGTCGGGTTAGCATAGAATGTCAGGGCGTAATTAGACTTATCAGCGTAAACATTTTTTTGTACTATTATGTTAGCGTAAGCCACGGCGTCATGAGTTCTCTATGCGCGAAGTTTTGTCAACGTGATTTGTTTGTTTTATCGGCATAAATTCTTTTTACTGTGACGGCATATACGTCGAGGGTTTGTTTGGCGTATACGCTGTGCGTGCGTAGTTGTTTTTATGGTGTAGACTTGCTTTTCCTATTTCTGGCGTAAACTTGTTTCTTCCATGCTGGCGTAGACTGCTTACGCTGAAAGCGAACTTGGGCGTATACGCCAAGGGTTTCTTGGGCGTATACAGACAGCATGAAATAGTTCATTGTCGGCGTATATGCTGAGTTAGGCAGCGTATACGCTCAGTGTACAGCGTATATGCTCAGTGTATAGCGTATACGCTGAGTCTAAGCCGCGTATTACTTTAAGTGTAAACAGTTTTGCCGGCGTATACGCTAGTCTACGGGGCGTATACGCTGAGTGTAAACAGTTAGTATAATTTTTTCAGATTTTAAGTGTCGATTTATGATGTAAACTTTTGCTTTTCGGGCTGTTTTATGGTGACTTCATGATTGGTTGCAGGGACAGTAAACGCTTTCTCCTCGTCGTTGAGCTTGTCGGGGTCTTAGCATGGGTTGGCCCCGTTGAGGATGGGGAGGCTCCCCCGGATCTAATCGTGGATGACAACGGGATTTGGTTCAGGGAAGGCGCATGTGGATTCCTAGCCTTCCTGTTAGACAATTTCGAGGTGGCTATCTGGTCAAACTTTGACGAGGTAACTGCATAGAGCGTGCTTGAGGAAATGCTGCTGGGGGCTGCAGAGGGTGTCATGGTTTTCATACAAGAGATTGATGAGGGGCCTCTTGTTTACGAGGATGCTACTACCCGCGGGCCCCGGTCTACACGTCCATTAACGCGCGTGTGGACACTATTGTCGCGAGGGTTAGACTACCTCAACAATACTCTATTCATAGCCACCCGCACGCACACAATATTCCAGAATCCTCCTGGGACAGTGTACCGAGTGGACAGGTAGGACTATTTAAGTTTACTATTTCCTTTCATCGTTTGGTGTTTGTTTTTTGTTTTGACACATATTTGTTTATAGACTGAAGACCAACCCAGACGGGACATTGATTGAGGATGAAGGACTAGCTCTTGCTCGCACTGCCCTGGAGGCATTCATGATGGGCCGCACCCTTCGTGGAGTCGTTCTAGATCAGACTAAGGGGGTGATCATCCATTTTCACAAGTAGTTCTCTAGAGCGTTTGTGATGTGCAAAGCTCGTGGGTGGCTTCATGAAGACTGGTTGGACAACGGGCCAGTCTTCCCTCGTGACTTTGGCAGCACCTCTAAATCCACTGCTAATGGTAAATGATAACATTTCCTAGATATGTTAACAGGTTTGTCCAACTGTTTTGGGTTACGTTGATACGACCATTTTAAATTGCTTTTACAGTTGATGTACCTTCTGGTGAGGATCCGGTGACAACTGGACGAACAGAGACTACCTTGTTGATGAAGTTCGGAGGGGTGACTAAGGCTTAGAAGTGGTTGCGTAATCATGCTCCTCCATCCATCGCTCGTTGCCTGGATAATGCTGGCCTCATGGAGCTTTTTATGACCCCAAGTCCTGACGTATCCATTGGGGAGATGATTGGGATTGTAGACTCTTTTAATGAGTCTGTCTCATACTACAGCACCCGGATTAAGGGTGTGAAGGTAGTGTTCCATCTATCGCCCGAGTTCTTTTCAAACTTATTTGGCGTACTGACAGATGTCTTAAATGTAGTATTAGACAGAGCTCATAAAGAGCTCCAGACGATTCGTGAGTTGGAAGATTGGCTAAGCATAGCCAAGGGTGCCAAGGGATTCCCAATGCAGGGGAAGGTAAAAGTTATGGAAGTGAATGAATTATATCCCCTATTCAGAGCATGGGTATTCCCTAAAACTCTTTCCCAGGTGAAGTGTCTTGGGGTTGAGGCTGTTCGCGTTATGCGAACTGTCTTGGAAACGGGCATGCGATATAACTGGGCACAATTTTTGTTGTCGGGCATGCACAAGGAGATAGTGCGGTTGTGTTCGAATGTTGAGGCGCAATCCCATTTCACCTTCGCATTCTTCGCTGGTTATCTTCATCGTTTTGCTGAGTTCCTGGTAGTTCATGCAGACAACAAGTTTGTTCTGGGGGATCGGCGTCAAATATCCCACCCGTGGATCAATCACTTGTTTGAGACAGCTAAATCCCAAGATGCACTTGAAGGCATTGATGAATCCGTTTCTATTACTACAGGGGAATCATCTGGCGCTTCAATCCACACACGTGATAGTTTGGGATTGGAGCCAGAAGAGGTACCCTACACTGCTAGAAGGGCAGAATGGGTCATCAAGGAGACCGTTGGCCAAGCCAAGTCAAAGCTAAAGAGGCCTGAACGCATGACTAAGGAAGTCTCCGGTGTGAACCAGCCACGCGTGAAGCGCATACGCTTCAAGATGCCTGGTAAGCGGACCTTGCCCATTTTTTGCTTTATCATTTTTTCTTTGTTTATAACTTTTACTTCAATCGCTTACGTGTCATTGATATTTTTGGCTTGATTTGTTTTAAAAAATGAGGAAGCAGGCTTTAGAGACTATCACCGAGGAGGAGGAGACCAACACGAAGAAGAATAACGAGGAGGAACATACAGAGAAAAGCCAGGGCGGAGGAACGGAGGAATTAAAGGAGAAAACCACAGAAACTAAGCCTCTGGATGACTAGGGCAATGTCGATCAAGTGTTTCGCAGGTTTCTTCAGGGAGACTTGGATTTAGGCGCTCCCCCAGAGGGTGACGAAGGGCATGGTATGTTTTTTCTTTTATCTTGTTTCAATTTCTCCTATCAGTTGTCATTTTTGTGGTATATTTTTTTTATTTTCGTGTTTTTATCTTATCCAGATGAAGGTAGCGAGACCAGGACGGTGCGTTTGGATGTACCAATGAAGATGGTTCCCCCGGAGAGGACTGCTGAGGTTAGTTCATCCCGTACCCATGAGCCATTTACTTGGTCTGAAATGCCAAGCAAAATGGATTTTGTGGCTGGACTCACGGAGGAAGTTGTTGAACGGATCCAGGAAGCCCACCCTGACATAGGTACAAGTCATTTAGGAGCTTGGAACTTCACATCTTGTTTATATTTTCCTAACATTTGTATTTTTCACGTGCGTAGGCGCTAAGTTGAGATGGGATCCTTCTGAAAGCGTTAGCATAGAAAGTTTAACGACACTTTCCCCGGAAGTGGAACAGGTGCCAAGGCCTGTTTACGATGGAGTTGCAGAAGGCTTTGTGCACAATGCTAAGTCGTTATGGACCTGTAGGCGTTCCATTGAGCAGTTGTGGCTACAGATTTAGCCAAAAGAAAGGGAAGTCTCTAAATTATTAGTGGAACGTGACGATCTGAAGTCTCGGTACGAGTTCACTGTTGCTAGGCTGAGTGGTGATCGCTCCTGGCGAACGTCTGAGGTTACATACACAAGATATTGGAATCTACTGAATCATCATGCATCGCTGACTCAGAGAATGGCAGAGCGCAAAGCCCAAATTGATCTCCTGAACCTTAAATGTCAAGATTGGAAAGCCTTTGCTTCCAAGGTTCATAAGTGGGGTCAGGATGAGAAAAATCACAAACATTACTACAAGAAGTCATTAAAAGAGGTGTCTATTGAAAAACGGTAACTAGAGATGTTTGTGGAGGGTTTGGGTTTGAGTTCTGCTTTCGATACTTTTGCTCAAAATACAACTGTGGAAATGGAGTTGCCTACAAGGGTGATCACAACTGCTTTTGGGGAAGTGTCGGTGGGTGAGTTCCCTTTGAAACGTCCTACCTGGTCAGCTGTCGACAAAGGAAAGACTTTGGCAGATGTTGACTTAGGCCTGGATGGGACAGACTGGACCAGCGTTTCAGAAGAAGAAATCCTTCGTCAGCTAGAGTTCGGCTTAGAGGGATCTCCTATGGTAAGCGTTTTGTCTTTATGAAGTTAATTTATTAAATAGTATTTAAAACTTTGACATTCACTTATTCTTATGTTGGTTGTTCTTTTTGGTATTTTGAGGATGAAGGTAGCGATGATGCTCAAGAAGCTGGCCCCAGTGGAGTAGGGGCCCCTGATGCTGGTGGATCTAAAGGGGACGATCCTCCCGTCCTGGATGCTTAGGCTTTTTAATTTTTAAGTTTTTGTTGTTTTTTTTTGTGACTTAGATTGATACAAAAATTGTAACTTGAAAATTTTGAGATAGATGAAAATAATTGACACTTGTAATTGCACAACCTTGCATGTAAGAAATTTTTGTTGATTTTGCGTTTAACTATAAACATGACACTAGAATGTAAATGTTTTGGTTCATTTTCTATTTTAAGTGCAATGAAAAAATGTAATTATAAAAGATAAACGAAAACCAAGAACTAGTTTATGGTCATTTCGGGCCGCATGCGTATTTTATGGTCATTTCGGGCCCCAGTGTAATCAGGAAATGGATCGATCATTGCTGATCATGGCTAGTTTTATGTCTTTGCAGACATGATAGTTTAGCGTCATCTCGGACAAGGAGTGTAGTTAAAAAAATTAATTTTTTTTATTTTTTGATTTATCTTAGTTTATTGTCATTTCGGACGAATTGTAGTTTAACGTCGTTTCGGACATGTTATAGTTTAACGTCGTTTCGGACTGAGGGTGTCAATATTATCATAAGACTATTTTGATTTTCTTCCTTTTAATGTTAGGTGATATGTCAACCGGTATGATTCTGTATTCAGCGTCCCCTTCGCTAATTACGTTAAACAGCAATTCAGCCTAAGGGACGTCTGATGGAATGGCTTCCGTGTCAGTGTTTTCTGGTGTCTCGGTATTTGTTGCGAATTCTGTGTTAGTTTCCACTTGAGACGTTGTATGTACAGCGTCAGATGTAGGCATTTCTGTTCTAGGTGGGTCTTTTTCTATGTTCAAAGGTTTATTGCTTGCCGGTGAGTGCACATTTTTATCGTTTCGTTTAGGCTCTTCAAGCTCAACCTTCGAGCCTTGGTCCATGTCCACGTGTGATGAGATAATAGGCATAGCGACTTCCCCATGTATAATGATTTCACCACCTTCATAAGGCAGGTGGATCTCCTGGTGTACAAGGGAGGAGACAGCTCTTAGTTGGGCCAACCAGGGTCTTCCCAATATTAGGTTGAACCCTAGCATCTCATCGACTACTAGGAAGTCGGCAGATGTAGGGAACTGGTCTCCCACTATGAAATCTAAGGTTATTGTGCCTTTTACCATTATGCGTGACCCGCTGAATGACTTTAAACATGTAGTTGCGGTTGGTTTGATTAATTTAGTAAACCCCAATTGTTCAACGATGGGATATGGTACAACATTTGTTGCGGCCCCATCGTTTACGTGGACCCTATGTATCTTGAACTGGTTGATACGTATCGTTATGAACATGGGTGTTTTTGTTATTTCCCCTATTTTCTTGTCCACCTTAATATTTTCATCATGAAAGCTTAATGGTTTAAGAGTTGTCTTGTGAGACAAGTACATCACCGCATGAATGGAGGGTTCATTTGGGGGCAAATCCTCACTTACCGAGATTGATGTCAACATACGTACCAAAGCTTCCCAGTGTGTTTTGGATTTTAGGACCAAGTCGTACAAGCTTAGTGAAGTGTTCTTTTTTTTCAGTGCTTGGGTGACTTGTGTCAAGGCCGTTGCGAAGTCTCTACTGTTGGGGATGTTTTTATCGGCGATGACTGGGTCCATTGGGCCCAATAGTTTTATTTCACGTTTTGTCAATTTGTCATTCTTATTCGGCACTATCATTTTACATGGTTCATGTTTTTCAGATGATTCACCTTCGTTACCTACATCCGGTTGGTTGTTAGGTGACGACATAGGCACAGAGTTAAGTGGAATGGGCTTAGGTGGCCCTAGAGCTAAACATCGGTGTTCCTTTTCCACACGTTCCCGCGTAAGCCTATCTGCTAGGCGTTCTTGTGTGTGGCGTGGAGGTGGGGCTGGTCTTGGAGCCTCGGGCTATTCTGGGACTTTTCCCACATATGGAGCTGGGCAGGGTTGCGGTTGTACCATTGAATGTGATTGGTTAGGAGGCTGGCTAGGGACCCTAATGATGTAGGGGCTAGGTTTGCCTTGCACTCGTGAGGTGGAGGTTTGGTAATCATTAGGAGTTTCGGGTATCCTAACGACATATGGGGTTGGTCGTGGTGGAGGTTGGACCTCCGCTGTTGCGACCATGGGCGGTACTCGGACTATGAAAGGGGCAAGCCGAGTAGAAGGGGTTGATGCAGTTCAGGGGATAATGGGAGGGACACGCACTACGTATGGTTTGTCCAGTGTCATGATGTTGGATGTGGGTGTGGCCAAGGGTACTCGGACGACGTATGGTTGCTGCGGGGCACGTGGTGGTTGAGGTGTGGACGTTGACACAGCGAGAGGAATCTGAACTACGAATAACTTTCTAGGTGTTTCCTGTTTATGCTCGGGATAGACGGTGTTGATGTTAAGTATCTCGGAATCATCATTGAAGCGGATTGTATTGATGACGTATGGTGCCTCTTTGATGTTCAGGGGATCTTTGTACACCCCCATGGCTTGATTCTGTGGTTGGATCGAGTTGGCCACGTCAAAAGTGATTTGGCCATCATCGATCATTCGCTGAATATCCTGCTTCAAGGTGAAACAGTAATCCGTACCGTGCCCGTTGCGTTGATGGTAATCGCAAAAGCAATCCATTCTGTAGCCTTTGGGTACGGGAGGCTCATCCGACGTTGCTAAACTTGGGTTCTGAACGAGTTGGCATAACCGGTCATGTCTCTGGATGGCTACGGGGGACAACTATTTATGTTTCATCATCCCAGCTTTCAGGAGTTGATCGAAGGGCTGGGAAGGCTTCATTGGCAGGGGCGTATATTGAGAGGGTTCTTTCCTCTCGAAGTTTCGCGTACGGTTCGTTGTTGGGTTTTGCGAGGATGATGATTTTGGCGTGGTTATGGGAGTTGGTTTATTGTAGTTAGTAGGGGTTACCAGCTCCCCCTCTATCACCGCTATAGTTGCCTTAGCCTCCTCTTTATCTTTTTTGGTATGTTGATTCTTAAAGGCTAGGTATGCAGGGTCATGGCTATTTTGGGCTGCTTCTTCTATGTTTTTAATTTGTACAAAAGCCTGGTTAAGATTACGCGTGTTAAGGTAATACAGCTTGGATTTAAAGAAATCGTTAACAGCTCCCTTCAGGATCGTGAGCAAGTATGTTTGGGAAACCGGCTCATGCAACTCGTTGAGGGCGGCGCTCCACCTTTGGATAAATTTCTGCACAGGTTCAAGCGGTGCTTGCTTAACCTGTATGAGGCTGTCCAGGGTGGCCTTGGGTTTCAAGTTGTACTTGAACCGAGTCACGAACTGGTGTAATAAGTCTTCCAAGGAGAAGATGGAATTCCTTGGCAGGGCCCGATACCAATCAAGTGCCCTCCTTGCGAGGGACATGGGGAACACTCGGAGAATGGAATGGGGCCATGCCTAGAGTAGCGTGCATTCTAGCCTAAAAGTTATGAGATGTGCATTGGGGTCTGTCTCCCCGTTATACTTGGTTAGTGTTGGTAAGCAGATGCCTTTGAGCAAGGTTAAGGGTGGGACAGACGAGCTGATGGGATCATCGTGGTAGAAATCCACTACCTTCAGCTCCCCATCGGTGGCTGTTTTGAGGCATTTTACCTTGTCAATTAATTCTTGCATCAGTTTTTTGACGTCTACCCAATCTTGGACACTCGGTAACATGGCAGCTTGAGGTTGTGCTATATTATATGGGTTAGACTGTTGGACAGTGGGTTGAAAGGCCGAAAGTTGTGCGGCCGGGGGTTGTACTTGTGGCACGTGATAGGGGAAAGGTTGTGGTTGCTGTAGTGGCGGCTATACTAGGGGAACGTTGGCTGGTTGAACCATAAGGGGTGGTATGTTATAGTGAGGAGGTTGATGTTGCTATGGTTGAGTGCCCATCGTTACCTATTGTCCAGCTACGTTTTGTGGAGGGACCCCCTGTTGGGTTACGGTGGTAGAAGGGGTTGTATGCGTTTGAATGTGCGGGATGTAGTGAGTGGATGTGGATGCCAGTATCACGTGTGGCATCCCTATCACTCAGGGCGGGAGTGTCACTCCCACACTATCGTGAGGCGGCGGTGCTTGTGAGGATGGGTTGGCTTCTGCATCGGGGATGATGGCGAGAGGGAGCATGCTGAATTGCGGGTCAGTTGGAGGTGGCACATGAGCAAATGAGGATGTGTGCGATGGAGGCATTTGTGTGTGAGTTAGTCTAAGGGGTTGGAGGGGCATGATCTCCCCTATACTGGGATGAAAAATGGGGTTAACGTGTGCTTGCGGGCTCAGAGTGTGGTAAGAATCCTCTTGTTCAGATTGAGCGGCAAATTCGTCCTCTTCCTCTAGTTGGGACTCTAGTGCAGGCTGATCCAACGAGTGTCTCCTTTGTAGAAGGAGCTGTGTGACGAGCTCCGAATACTGCTCTGAAACAAGGATGACGTCATACGGTGAGGGGATGAACTCGCATCCCCCTCTGTAAAAGATTTTGAACTGCCTCTTTACCTCCAATTTGGCTCAGTCTACAGCCAAGCCAGCTTGTATCTTAATGCATATGAAATTATACTGATCCTGGGTTATAATGTTGGAGGCCGGGTCTCTCCCTTGCAACCTTAGGGACTAGCGGGGCCCCGCGGTGGGTTGTACTCCTGGGTGGTGCGTGACAGGCTCTTGGACATCCATGGTGTCCATGACGTCGGTTACTTGAGCTATTGCAACGGTGGTGTTCACGGGGTTCATGATGAATTGTTAAGGGTATGACACGGGGTAGAGGAGCGAAATTAGTGTACTTGGTACATCGTAAACTAGGTGACAAAGTGTAGCGTATACGCCTCAACATTCGGCGTATGGCGTCAGCGTAGACAGCATATACAGTGTAAGGAGTGCAGCGTATACGCTAGGCAACGTATACAGCTTTGGCGTAAAACAAAGTACAGCGTAAAACAAAGTACAGCGTAAACAAACTATAGCGTAAATAGGATAGAGCGTAAAACAGAGTATGGCAAAAACAGAGTACAGCATAAAACAGAGTACAGCGTAAAACAAGGCTTAGGCGTAAAAAAAGATAGCGTAGACAAGGCTCAGCAAAAAAAAACAAGGCTCAACAAGACAGCGTAGAGAATGCAATTTTATGGCTAAGTTTTAATAGGGACAGCGTAAATACTGAATAGCGTAGATGCTGGGGTTTTCTATGGATGGTCCACATGAAGTTGGTAGCGTATACGCTGAAAGACTTGTAGAGAGTTTGAAACAGGGTAATGAAAACACTGATGAGCATAGAAACTAGGGAGTGTGCGGGAAAGGTTTTCAGATGGGGCTGAGGTTTTAGCAAGAAACGGTGTGTGATTGGCGGCGTATACGCTCAACAGTGTAGATGATGAGAAGTTTTCGAGCAAGGTTTTTAGGGGCCCTCCTTCTAGTGCCAATTTCTATACCCGCCTGAAATCGTCGGTCTCCGGCTGGAAGGAAACAAAGACCACGGGATCGTAGGACGCGCACAGAAGACCCTACCTTCGCCTGAGTGTGAGCTAGAATGCACAAAGGTAGAGTACCTTGGGTGGTCCGCACGCAGATCAAACAAGGATTTACCCACACGTATGCCGAAGTGCTATACGCTGGGTTATGTGTAAACGGCGTAAATGAGAGCGTAAACAACGTAACAGATGTGAACAGGGCATACATATGAACGAGTGTCAATAGAAACAACGTGCAAGAAATTAGCATAAACTATAAACAATGGTATTACAGGGTCAAAGTACAATGCGCGGGTCTAACATAGTTGTGATGGAACACAAGGTGGACGAAAAGCCCCGGTGGATGTAGGGATGACTCGGCTAGTTCGCGTAGTAGGCGGAGCGTGGAGACTGTGTGCACAACATACAGGGCTTTCTAGCGTAAGAGGGTTTTAGCTCAGGTGCATAGCGTAAATGTCTCTAGTATGCTCTGGGATGTTTGCCAACCCTCTTGGTGAAGTGGAAAAGTGGGGTTCTTATACCGGTTGTTACGCTAGACTCGGGTTAGGAGACACGTGGCGCATTGACTGGGTGCATATAATTTACAAATATACAACATATTACATCTTCTGGGCGTATACGTGGGGCGTATACGCTACATCAGGCCGGCGTACATGCTGGGCGTATATGCTGAACGTGCTGGGCGTGTGTGAACTTGGGTGGAGATGCTATGGGCACTAGGCGTACACACTGAGCATAGACACCGACAATGACTCGGCGTATACGCCGGGCGTGTACGCTGATGGCTGCCGACTTGCTTCAATTCTTGCTCTTCGGTGCTATTTTCATTTTGTCATTGAGACTTCATCATTGGGCGTGTGCATCTGTGGTACCTGTCGAGCGTACAGGTGAGGCGTGTACATCGGGCATGTAAGTCGGATGTCTATGCTGGGCGTATATGCTGGGGATGTTGGGCGTATACACTATTGATGTTGGGCGTATACGCTGGTACTGCACACCTAGTGAAAATTAAGCCTCCCCAAAGTTGCAATGTGCGACACCAAATGTAGCCGTGGTTGTTCGTGGGTCGCAGGGACCTGCTTCTTGCTGGGGAAGTACCAAGCTCAAAATTTTGTGGTGTTTCACAATCTAATTCCTCATGAATGAGCCAATGGTAAGCCCTCGTATCATACAATGGCTTGTAATCTTATAAGATTTTTATTTAACAATGATCAATCGCAAGGACATCGAGAACATAGATGCTGATCATTTATCTCGGTTGTGATGGGACAACAAAGAGGATGAGTATCCAATTTCTAATCATTTCCCTGATGAATTCCTCTTTGCTAGTGTAGTGAATAATCAATCACCCATGGAGACAAACTGGTATAGTAGCATTTTTACCTATCTCCTTACCCAACAAACACCACAAGAGTTAAACCTTAAGAAGAAAAAACAGTTTCTTCATTGAGCCAAGTACTTTATGGAGATCAATGGGCATCTTTACAAAGTGTGTCCTGATGGTTTGTTTCAATGGTATGTTCCCAATATAGATCAACTGCAAGTTCTCCTAGATGCTCATGAGATCCTTGTGGGAGTCATTACACTAGGAGATGAACGGTCATCAAGATCTTGCTTGTAGGATATTATTGGCCTACATTATTTTGGGATGCTCATCATTTCATCCAATCTTGTGAGCTCTGTCAAGGTGATGGGGGAATGACTGCTAGAATGGAGGATCTGTAACAATGGATTCAACCATTAGAACCCTTTGACATTTGGGGAATTAATTTTATGGGGCCAATTACACCAATGTCCAACGGAAAAGCTTATATTGTTGTTGTTGTTGATTACCTAACAAAATGGGTAGAAGAAACTACTATTAAGGATTGTACATCATCTACAGTTGCATAAATTGCTCAGCAACAAATCATAAGCAGGTTTGGTGTGCTGTGTGGACTTATTTTAGACAATGGTACACACTTCACAAGTGTGACTTTTTAGAAATTAATGCAATGCCTAGGGGTTAAGCATAAATTGACTACACCATACCAACCCCAAGTGAACAGTCAAGCAGAATTCACCAACATGGAGATTATGAAGATATTGACAAGAATCATTAGCAATTTTAGGTGAGACTAGAGCACTAAACTGAACGATGCTCTTTTGGCATACTGCTCCACATGGAAACCCCCTACAGGCTACTCTCCCTATGAGTTAGTATACAGTAAATTACCAATGCTTCCCATTCAAACTAAGCTTTGTACACTACCCATGGCATGTGACCTCAACCTTGATCTTAATCTAGCATAGAAACAATTGTTAGTACCCCTTAACTTATTAAATGAAAATCAATTAGTTGTCCTATTATCTAACAAGTTGCATAAGGCATTCAATAAACAATGTCATGACCTAACGATTAGGAAAGTTAAATATCAATTGGGACGTAAGTTTCTCTACTAGAATCCCACACATGTGCCACAACATACTAAATTTCAAACACTATGGGAAGGACCTTATATTATTTATGCAACTTTTCCTTTAGGGGCCATGACAATATACAAACCTGAGAGCCCAGACAAGAAACTATTGATCAACGTGTAATAAACCAAACCTTTCCATGAGCTTAGGATAGCTAGTACACATGCTACCTCTGTTGATGGACAACCTTCCTTACTATTTTAGATCTCCTCCTTCCAACTTAGTCATGGGGGAGATGGCCACCTATGCTACCCATTCTAGGCCCCTCAGTTCTTTTTGAATTTTTGTTTTACACATTTTTTTTTTACACATTCTTTCAACTTTTCTTATTTTTGTTTTACACAATCATTCATATTTTTACTATTTCCTTATTTATTTGATTTCTTTTATTCATCATCCAATAAGTGCTCATGATGGTGAATTGAATTATATCATATTGATTGCTAATGTTTGGTTTTTACCTTTGAATTATGATGCTGATATTAAGGTATGGTTCTATCATTAATTCATTTCTAGGTTGATGCATTNAGGTTCGCTCTTAGTCGTGGGGATCCTAGCACAAATTTTTTAATCTTCTCCATTTTACTATTCACCTAACCCCTACACCTTGGGTAGTCACCTATGATAAATCTCTGAACCAGTTTCTGCCATAACCACAACTTAGCCAATGTGCTTCATATTGAGGCAAGGTATCAACCACATTGTGATTTATCTATCCTTGCTCATTTGTGACTGTGTTGTGTGTGCAGATGATGATCATACAAACAATGGACTAGGCTTGGAGGAAGCACTCAAGATGGATCAGAACTGGAGCATTTGCAAAAGGAGCAAGTCTAGTGGCATGGCTATGGATAAACAACAGAAGGCACAATCTTCACATTGGTGGCAACATGCTTCATGTTCTTTCTCTCTCTTTCTCTACAAGCTACCAAATAAAGGCTTGGATGTCATTTATGTACAAGTGTTCACCACAATGTTGTAATATGCTTATTGATCTATTCACTGGGCATGTTGAGTCTATCATCCCACTCCACCATCACTTGTCAATTAGTTAATAATCCCATACCTTCCCAATATTTTGTAATGAACTTGAGGACAAGTTTTCATTCAATCGTGGGGGTATGATGAGAGTGGTTACTCTAATAATTAGAGTGGTTATTATTAGAATAGTTACTATAATTATTAGAGTGGTTACTCTAATTATTAGAGTGATTATTATTAGAGTAGTTACTCTAATTATTAAAAAGTGGTTATTATTAGGGTGGTTATTATTAAAGTGGTTATTCTTCTATTACTCCTGGGCCTATAAACATAGTACCTAAGCATACAATATGGGGTAATTTAGAAAAAGAAATCTTGTAGCATAAAAGAAGCAAAACTCTCGTAGTTTATTTAAAAGTTAGAGTATTTTCCAAGTACCCATAGCAGGAGGCCGAAATGTGGATGGATCTTTATTCGAGCATTGTGTACCTAAGCACATCTTATGTACGGCAATAAAGATGAGCTCTTTGATTCATCCTTGCAGCAATTGAGATTTGTTTTCTTACACATTTCTTTTATTTTATTTTCATATGCATTTATTTTATTTTATTTTATTTTATGCACTTTACAATTCTATTATTAGCATAGCAATTCATTTTAATCAATTTAGAAAATTGTTAAATTACACTCAATATGATCACTTCGAGCATGCGTGTAACACTTGGTAACCCAGTAATGATTAGCGTTTGGTAATCCCAGTAGTGTTGCACTGGTTTAGGATGTGTACAGCAAGTGAGAATAGATACTAGTGTCAAGATTAGTTAAATCCTAGTTAATTAGTAGTTAAGTTAAATTGGTCACTTAGTTATCTCTCTCCTCCCTTATTAGCATAGGACATAAAAACATAAAAGTTATAAAAATCATATGCCTTAAGCTTACTTAACCATACAATCGTGACATATAGGTAAGCTTGGGAAGACAACGATAAACCAACTCATCCTTGTTCCACAAAGGTGCATAGGCACTTAGTTCTTGGAATTCAACCGGATTATGCTTACCACCCATAGACAAATCTCTAGACAAAGCCAAAGATTGTAAACAAAATCTTAGGATATATGCTATGGTATATTTATGGTATACCTTATCTCAAATAAAAGTAGATTGAAGAAGCATGATAAAAATAAATGTAGTAAATATGTAGACTTTGAAAATTTGAAATAAAAAATAAGAAAGGTAATAAATTCAAAAAGAGAGGGCATGGCATAAGTACATGGCATTGTTTTAAGAAGAAATCTGCACTAGATGATAAATATGATTAAGAGAACTATCGTCCATAGACACTAATGATGAGGAACTACTGTTAGCCACAAGAAACATTTTTCCATAAAAAGATAGTTAAAAAGAAGAGTGCTTTGTGTTGAAGTTGACAGTTGATGACGTTGATGGCACGTGACGACGGTTGGTGGTTGATGGTGGTTTATTCAGCGTAGGCCGCTATAAACAAGGGTGTAGCCTCGGGCCAAAGGTAGGGGCCGGAGGCAAGAGCCAGCAAGGGATAGAGCCTCTTCTCAAACATGTGGCAGTGGTGGGTGACACCTTAGACCTACTGCAGTTTGCAAGGGATGGCACGTGAGACTCAGAGGAGATAACAATAGCCGATAGAAATGCGCGTGCAACAAGCGATGATGTAGACGTCTGCAATACATCAAGCACACGACAAGGTGCTGGAGTGGCACCAACAGGACCTCCCTTCCTTTCTTTAATAAAAAAAACAGACGTGCATACGGCAGTGCTAGAAACGACGGGTACGAAAATGCCTGTGCAGCAAACACCCTCTCCCAATAGACGTGTAGCAACATCTGGGAAACCAACTAATAGTAATTTTCTTGGCAGGCAATGCGGAGTCAAAGGATGGTGAAGCCCATGATGGTCTATGGGAAGTCTCCTGGTAACTATGGCAGCTTCTTTTCTCCTTCTCTTTCACCCAAACGGTGGTAGGGAAGCATGGCAGTCTTTCACGTGTGGGGGTAGAGCTTCTTATCTAATGATGGTAGGTGACCAATGCTTGATAGTGGCAACTAATGCATCTACACGCATCAGAGACACATAAAAAAGCATTCATCAAAGGTGGCCAATGGTGGCTTCCTTCTTCACATGAAAATGGCACATTGAAGACAGTGAGCAAGCGACGGTGGTGGAGGTGGCAGAGAACCTCTACATTTCGGTGACGTCACCAGTCATGTTTCTCTCTCTTGAGCAAATGCAGGATCCTTTTTCCTTTTTCCTCATCAATGAGTGGCTAGGTCACCAGATAAAATTTGAACTTTTGTTTTTGAATTGTTTATCATCCTTTAAAATTGTACAAATATTTAATTTTGATTTTAGTTATTTTAGTATGTTTTTTAAAAGATAACATAATCTTTCTAAAATTAAATTTAAGTTTTCAATATTTTGTTTAAAATATTATTATAATTGTTTTGTCACATAGCCCTTTCAACTAAGACTATTCCTGAGTTTCCATACCCATACGACGATAGTCTCCTAAAACGAGTTTTCACAAGTGCTATGTCCAAAATTTATATATCAATAGCATCATTTGAAGCAATGGCATATACAAGAGAACAGACAGACATGGACAAACAAGGATGAAAGCTACCTATCCAATGTGGTGATGTTTTTTAGCAGAAAGTCTTACTGTTGAAGTAGCACATGCAATTACCCTCCTCGTCTCATTCTTGTCATGATCACCATTTAATTGAGGATCAACCAGTTCTTCTTCTAGGTAGGTAGATCTCAAAGACTCAAGCATAAGTTGTTGTGCCTGTTTATACACCAAAGCCATATCAATAAAATCATTAGAGCCATATCAATAAAATCATTAGAGTATTACATTATCTATTATTTTTTTTAATCACATGCTAAGGATAATTGTGATTTTTGATTAGATGGCAATGTTGTACATAGTAAAAATTACAAACCCAATCGACAAGGTTGTCCTCCATGTATTGCTGGTTAACATCAACTGGCTTATGACCTATAATTAACTCCAACAAAACAATGCCAAATGAAAATACATCTGATTTTTCAGTGAGCTTGCCATTGGATGCATATTCTGGAGCCAAGTAACTAATCCAAAACATAATATTAATGACATCAAAGAAACCTAATAATTCTCATCTTTATTGCCATACACAAGGTGTGCTTTGGTACATAATGCTCGAATAAAGATCCATGCATACTTAGACCTTCTGGTGCGGGCACTTGGAAAATACTCTAACTTTCAAATAAACTACAAGAGCTTTGCTACTTGACTACTACCAGACTTCCTTTCAATTGTGTGCCTGAGCATTGTATTTATAGACTTGGGAGCAACTACTTTAATAATTAGAGTAACCACTCTAATAAATAGAATAACTACTCCAATAATAATCACTCTAATTATTAGAGTAACCACTCCAATAATAACTACTCTAATAATTAGAGTAACTGCTTCATCAATCACCATTTTTATTAATAATAAATATTCATTATTACCCACTATTTATAATAAAAAATATTTATTATTACTATAATCGTAATAGGCACCATTTATAATAATAATAACTATTCAATATTACCTATCAGTTATAATAATAACTATTCATTATTACCCACTATTTATAATAAAAAATATTTATTATTACTATAATCGTAATAGGCAACATTTATAATAATAATAACTATTCAATATTATCCACCATTTCTAATAATAAATATTCATTATTACACATTGTTTATAATAAAAAATATTCATTATTACTATAATTGTAACAGTCACCGTTTATAATAATAATAACTATTCAATATTACCTATCAGTTATAATAATAACTATTCATTATTACCCACTATTTATAATAAAAAATATTTATTATTACTATAATCGTAATAGGCAANTATTTATAATAAAAAATATTTATTATTACTATAATCGTAATAGGCACCATTTATAATAATAATAACTATTCAATATTACCTATCAGTTATAATAATAACTATTCATTATTATCCATGTCAGTGCCTACATGTGAGGGAATAAGAAGAGATGAATGGGAAGCCCAGGGGTCAAGGGCATAAATCGAATAGAGATTTGGCTCCCCTATAGTGACTCTTTGGCTTTCCTACATGTGGTGCATGCACGTGAGAGAATACGAAGAGATGAATGGGAAGCCTAAGGATTAGGAGCATCAATTGAATAGAGATTCAACTTCCATACAATGACTCTTTGGCTCCCCTGCATGTGATGCATGCATGTGAGGGAATACAAAGAGACGAATGGAGAGTCGAAGGGTTGGGAAGCGTTAGAACTCTCACTAATGGTAAAATTCAACAAGCGATCGACTACATTAAATAGCCATGGTAGAGGGAACAACAAATTTGAAATAGGTGAATCAATGCATTGATCATCTCATGCTTTCCATTTTCTTTTTCTATTCTAAATCCCTTTGGCTTACCCACAAAGGAAGAAAATATTATTTCAGAATTGGCCACCAGCAGTAGCAACAACAACAATTCAAACTTTGCAAAGAATTTTGTTTTTGCCAAAATCTAGCTACAGAATTCACTTTCCCTTCCAAGATTTCAAAAAAAAATTATAGCCTCCCAATAAGAAATTTTAGCTTAGATTTTGCAAAATCATCATTAGGATATTAACCATTGCTGCTTGCCAGTTTGATGACCACCACATCGAAATTTGGTAAGTTTTTAATTTTTCTCTTTTGTTTATTCTCATTTGAGCTTTGGTGACTTTTGCCCCAATTTGGTTGTTGATTTACTTGGATTATAGTTTTGTAGGTCTATTTGTTTCATTTTTCCCTTTCCTAGGTTAATCTTCGAATTCAATTTTAGAAATTTTCATCCATTGTTTTACGTCTAGAAGATTGAACTGGTAGTTTAGATAGTTGATTTTCTCTCTCCTATCACTTTCTTTTTATTTCTTCTAATGAATTAGATTTCTTACATTTTTGCTTCCAGGGTTTGAGGGTTTTGGAGAGTTTAGTCATTTTCAAGGGGAGGAAGGTTTTGTTGCTTGCAAAAAGAAGTTCAACTTGGCTAATCAGTTTTGAATTTTTAAAGCTATGGATTCTAGTACTCCCTCGATACATGAAATCAAGAATCTACAAAAGGATTTTGGAGAAGAGGAGAAGAACACAGCTAGCATGAGTATCGTGAAAGACTCTATTCATTAACTAGATTATAGAAACATCCCCCAATTTCTAGCTCATATAGTTGACCAAGAACAAATGGAGCCTCCTACCCGGTATTCAATTTCCTTGTATGAGTTTCTTGCTAGAGAGCATGGCAAGGCCATGATTCCCTACATTTCTCAAATCATGAACAGCATCGTTAGGTTCTTGACTATATCCTCTTCTGCAGCAGAGCTTCAGAATTGTTGTGCTAGGGTAGTTTCTGCCATAGCCAGATACACCATAGATGTGGGTTCTACTCCTATAGAGAGGAATGAAATTTTCAGGAGCATTTTGATCCCACTCAACATACTTTTGATAGGGCCTGTTGGATTCACAGCTAAAGGATCTGAAATCTGCATTAGAGCCCTATTGGAGACAGAGGCATGGAAATCTGCACCAACAGATGTGGTGAATGATGTTTGCCTCACGGTTACTAATGTTCTGTGTGTAAGATCTAGCCAGAATTTTGGTCATATTGCATTAGTTGTAGCCCTGGCTGAGAAGAATGGTCTTATTCTTGAGGCTTTCATGAGCTCTTTGATGAAAGCTGCACAAGAAATAGTTGAAAATGAGGCCCACTATGGGAACTGGCAGAATGCTGTCAGAGCTATAGGGATCATGGGATCCTTGTTGCAGAATGTGAAAATGGATGCCAGGGATCTTGACAAGGTTGTTGTTCTGTTAGAGAACTAGGGTTCTGATCAGATGCCTTTCCTTAGAACTGCTGCTAGAGATGTTCTTCAAATTACCAAGATAGCTCTTTCTGCCATGGATGCTGAAGAGAAAAAAAATACACCATATGCAAACAC
The DNA here is from genome assembly GCA_015680685.1 of Gnetum montanum. Classification (NCBI taxonomy): domain Eukaryota; kingdom Viridiplantae; phylum Streptophyta; class Gnetopsida; order Gnetales; family Gnetaceae; genus Gnetum; species Gnetum montanum. Next base: position 107 of record MNCI01023331.1, on the reverse strand, counting down.
TAGGGCTACTTTTCTATTAAAGGAAGTTGACAACTTTAACTACTTCACTCCTTCACACTCATACTTTACTCCCACAACTCCCAATTACAAGATTCAGATGTTTGAAT
>MNCI01023329.1:6689-36763 GCA_015680685.1 Gnetum montanum | reverse complement strand
TACGCGATATCGCGGCCTAGTGAAAACCGCGTCTCATCACCTAGGATAACATTAAAACCTTTGCATGGTCATACGAAGATATGCTAGGTCTTGATCCAAGCCTAGTACAACACAACATCATACTTGACCTAAGTATCAAACTAGTTAAATAAAAGGTTCACAAGATTAGACCAAATTTAGCCCTCATAGTTTGTGATGAGATCATGAAAGTATATCAAGTTGGTTTCATTCGAGCTATTGATTACGCAGATTGGGTGTCCAACATAGAGGTAGATCCTAAGAAAAATAGGAGTATACATATTTGCATCAATTTCCAAGATCTTAATAAGGCAACTATTAAAGATGATTTTCAATTGCCTCATATTGATCAACTCATTGATACTACGGTTGGACATGCCCTGTTATCCTTTATGGATGGGTTCTTAGAATACAACCATGTTGGGATCAACCTAGAGCATTAGTTGTATATGACCTTCATGACCCCTTGGGAAACCTTCTTATACATCATGATGCCATTTGGTCTAAAGAATGCAAGTGCAACCTATGAGTGAGCTATGACCTAAATATTTAGTGATTACATGCTAGGGTTACTTAATGATTATGTTGATGACATAGCAGTCAAGTCCAAAATAGCCAATGACCATGTGTAAGACCTTGACTTAGTTCTCAAACGATGCCTCAAATACAAAATCAAGATTAATCCTAAGAAGTTTGTCTTTGGTGTCAAAATTGGAAAGATGCTTGGCTTTGAAATGTCTAAAGCAAGGATATGTGTTAATCTTGATAAGGTTAAAGCCATAACCAACTTGGCAACACCAACCAACCTTAAGGAGCTTCGGGATTTGTAAGGTAGATTACAATTTATTCGTAGGTTCATCTCAAGGCTTATGGATAAACTACAACCCATGCAACACTTGCTTAAGAAATGAGTTTGCTATGAGTGGATTACTTAATGCTAAGAAGCCTTTGAAAACCTTAAGCAAGAGTTGGCATAACTACCCATGGTCTAACCACCGCAAAAGGTTAAATCTTTTGACATCTACCTTGCTATCTCTAACACATCCATCATCTCTCTACTCTATAAAAACTGAGATGATGGAATAGAGCTATCACTATGCTACCTAAGCCATGCATTAATTACCTATGAGACCTGATACATTGAAGTTGAGAAGTATTATCTAGCCCTAGTCTTCTCATTGAAGAAGCGGAGACACTACCTCTTTGGAAGCCGAGTTAATGTCATATGCATGGAGAATATACTAAGAGTCATAATGACCAGCATTTTTGAAAGTAGCTAGATAGCCTATTGGAAAGACATAATAGTTGAATTTGACCTACATTACATCTCTCAAGCCTCAACCAAAGGCCAAGCTATAGCCACACAACTCACAGTTTCCCTAGTTGAAGATAATGCATCCATAGACCTTGAATTCCTTGATGAGTATGTCAACATTATTAACAACCAATGGTTATTAGTCTATCATGCACTTTGGTGGAGCTTCAATTGCCCATGGGGCTAGTGCTGCTACCATGATAACATCACCCTCTAGTGAGATCCAGCCTTTCGCTTATCATTTTCAATTCCCATGTACCAACAATGTGGCAGAGTATGAAGGATTAATCATAGGAATGATGGTGGCTCATAGCCAAGGAATTAAATGATTGATGATAAAATGTGATTTACAACTTTTGGTTAACTAAGTAATTAATATTTATGCATGCAAAGCCAAACATTTACAACCTTACTTTGACATAGCTATGAAACTCATGCAATAATTTACAAATGTGTGCATTCAACATATATCCTGAACATATATCCTGAACTGAGAACATCATAGCTAATGCCATTGCAATTGTTTCCCTAAGTGTGATGCCAGATGTTTTTAGCAAGATACCTTCTTTAATAGAGAACTATGTGCTTTCCATCATGTAGAGCATCGAAGGCATCTCCATAGCCATTATTGACACTACCCCTTAAAGGAAGCGCTATGAAGATTTCAATTTTTAACTAATTTATGGTGAACCTCCACAAAAGTTGACTGCTTCTTATAAGGATGCTATACTTAAAAGATAAAAACATTATGCCATTGTGGTCAATAACACACTCTGTAAAAGGTCCTATGATGGCATATTGTTAGTGTGCTTGGGAAAAACTTAAGCTTGCATAGTCCTTAAGCAAGTTCACGAAGGGGTATGTGGAGGACATATAGGACCTAGAGTAATGGTTGTAAAGATTAGATGATTAGGATACTATTGGACATATATGGAATGTGATTTCCTGTATAACATTAAGACTTGTGATTCCTATCAATGACACAAAAACTTAATACACATGCCACCAACTGAATTACACACTAAAATCACTTGGCTATTCCAATGATGGGGAATAGACATTATTGGATCAATAACACCTAAGTCTTCCATAGGGCATAGCTTCATTATCACTACAACTAAATATTTTACAAAATGGATTGAGGCTATCCTTCTAAGGAAAACAACATCTTAACAAGTCTGTAAATTCATATTAGAAACTATAGTGTCCCATTTTGATATACCTCTAACTATAGTCATAGATAATGAACCATAATTCAGTAGCCAAGAAACATAAGTCTGTTGTCAAAAACTAAGCATTAAACATTTCTTTTCATCATCATATTATTCACAAACTAACAAACAAGTCGAAGCTAGCAACAAGGTCATCATAAACTTTTAGTAACAAGGTCATGATAAAATTTCTTAAAAGGATGTTAAACAATATCAAATGTAAGTGGCATGAATGACTTATACATGCTCTATGGGCCTATAGAACAACCTTTAGGACCGCAATAGGTGCCACCCTATATAGCCTTGTTTATGGATCTGAAGCTGTTTTGCCTCTTGAGTTGTAGGTTCCATTACTAAGGGTAGCTGTATATGAATTTATCAATGATGAACAGAATAAGTAGTTATGTACCATCAACCTTGATTTAGTGGAAGAGTAGCAAATACAAGCGCTTGCTAATATCGAACGATATCAAGAGAGGTAGAAACAACAACATGATCATGATTCAAATAGATGAAAAGTCAAGGAAGGAGACCTTATTCTTAAGGTCATTTACGAACATGTAGACAAGTTCTCAGCCAATTGGGAAGGATCTTTCTTGGTTATAAAAACCTACAACAATGGAGCATTCAAACTGGCAAACATGGATGGAAATGAATTGGCCAATCTAATCAACCATTCCTATCTCAAACCTTATTATTTTTATTGATAACCTATTTCTCCTTTAGTCCTTGTGTGTTTTCATTGTCAAGTATGAGAGAATGATGGATACCAATAACTCTTGTGGCCTACAACAAGCAATCCTATGTGTCCTCTTATCTCTTTTCTTTTCTTTTTGGTATAACAAATGAGTTACAAAACTTTGTAAAATCTATGAAACAAAATACAGATTCCTCATGTTGTACCATTTATAACCTATGGTGGCCTATATTCTACTTATTATCTCATGTGGTCTTATGCAATCTCTTGTAATAATATGTATTATTTGTCTTGTTTTCTTATCCTCTTGGAGTTGTGCTTGCAAGATAAATCTTGGACTCATCACAAGGATGTTACTCATTAGAATAGTAAGTTACCACATGATCTCAATGCACGAGATTCGATTAGTTGGTCCAACTCTACCAAGAATGCTCATCTCATATCACTTCTATTACCCCTCCTAAATCATAATCTCATAGCCAAAGTACAAGCTTCCTTATCCTAATAATAATGAAAATCAATGTTCCACATTTATGCACCATGTCCATGTGACATACTCTACATGCTCCACATATCAAGTTTGTTGAATGTAACACATCTCATTCAATGAGAGAATGAAGTAAAATTTGACATACTCTACCCAATGAAGGTTTTACTTTTAAAAAGGAGGGGAAAAAGGGAAAAAAGGAAAGAAGATGCTAAGAAAGCCAAGGGTCTAATGAAGCCTAATGTAAAACCAATGGTTGCAAACCAAAAATAGGTAGGAGCCTAATGGTCAAAGAAGCCCAAGGATGGAGTGTTGGTTACTCCAAAATGTTGTCAAGTAACTAGCAGTTCAAACATAAAGCATGAAGACCTTAAACAAGTTCACGTGTCATAGTCATATCATTTCCATGATGTCAACATTCAAAATTCCTTGTTATCCAAAATGACCATTCCCTATTAATCATTGTAGTCGTTGATCTCATCCCAAACTCTTGAAATTTCATTATGATTGCATTTCACCATCATGAGCACTCCTTGGCAGGATTCGATAGCTAGCATAATGACCTCATGTTACTAACAATGATGAAAGCATGGTAATCTCATGCTACCAGTAATAATGCTAGCATCATTACCTCATGTTACTAATGCTAGCACTGATGCTAGCATAATGGCCTAATGGTACCAACGTTGATGTTGATGTCATGACCTAATGGTACCAACTCTGACGCTAATGTTATGACCTAATGGTACTGATGCTGGCGTTGATGTTGGACACTACATGTAGATGTTCTAGGTACAAAACAATTTGCTAAATATTTATAGAAATCATAATAGAAACAATTAATGACAAATTAGGACATCAGTGGCCTATTTAAGAAACAATCTACATAGTCATAATGACTTTTGACATTTGGAACTTACATCGAACTCGAGTCTTTCAAGCATTGTAGACACCCATGAGTCCACAATGACCACCATTACTCTCTCACAATGTAGACCACTGGAGCAAATAAGAAAAGCTAAGAAGTAGATCTATGCAGGTATGTTGTCCTATAGTGGTATTAGAGGTTAATGATGCTATTGCATCTTTTTGTTTTCTAAAATCCATAATTTGTATCTCTTGAATCTTTGCTAGTAACGTTTCATTTTATAACATTAATATCAAATTTGTAGTTTTGTCATTGTTTTGTCATTTTCCTATTCTAGAGTTTTGCAATATATCTTAAATTAGAGATGATTTATGCGCACCTTTTTTTTGTATCACTTAGTAACAGACATTTAAGTCTGCAAGTAATCTACTAGACCATTTGTCGTACTTGTAGATTCTTTTTGAGGCCTGTGGATATGTGGGTTAAACTATTCTAATGAAGATCTTTGGACCTCCAGCATTGAAATTTTCCATTGCTACATTTCATTTATCATTTACTTTTTCTATGAAATTTACATTTCCATTGTATTTTAGTACTTTTGTAAGATAATAACAACTAGTTTTGAGTAGAACATATAATCATTTAGTCATCTAGTAGTAACTTTGTTTGATTTACCCAGTAGTGAGTTACTTGGTAATTCTAGTGGTGGTTCTACTATCCCAAGGCATGTATGGTAAGCTAGGATTGAATGCTCATCACCATTAGATTAGTTTATAATTTATTCCATTATTTCTTAGATACGATATTTAATATTCAATTTACTATGTTCTACTTTTGCACTAATACTACAAAATAATATCATTACATCATATACCTCGCTATGAGTTAAAACATAGGCTTTAACGATTACTAACTTTAGTGAGAAGATAATAATCAATGACCTTAACATTAACTAGCTAGAACACATATTATCCCATTCATGGATTATGATCTAGTCATGTATGTATGCTTATGTAAATTGTATGATTGGATGTTGGGTTTACTCTCCACTCATCAAGAAGCAAGAGCTTTAATATGTGATTACGACATAAGATTACAAGTGTAGAATTTTTGAGAAGTATGTAGGGCCTTCTCTTAAAGACTTACATTACTACAACACAAATGATTCTAAGAGAAGAATATTCATGTATTTTTGTTCATAGGGCTTGAGCTACACTTCTAACAACTTGAAGTAGTTCATCATCCCATATTTGTCTTACAACTTCCTATGAGTTTTAGATGGAGAGAAGAATCCTCAAAGAGACCATGAAGATGCATTCAAGAGATACCATATTTATGCTTTATGTTTATGTTTTATGCATATATTTTTATTTTAATCTTTATTATGAATGCTATGATTTCAAATGTTTATTGAAATGTGTATCTATGTTAGATGACATAAATGCTAGCTTATTTGAAGCAGTAATGTAATGTTTTTTTTCTCCAATGTTAGTTGAATATGTATAATGTTTTTTTTCTCCAATGTTAGTTGAATATGTATGTTTATTTTCATGAATAATATGAGTAGAATTTGAATTTGTTTTACACATAGTTCTAGGATTGTATTTATTGTAAAAAAAAGTAGGATCCATGAATGACCAAGTCTTCCTATAAATTTCTTATATTTATTATGAATTGTTAGCCTAGTGGCAAGGGTCTTGGCTTGGTAACCCCTAGGCCACAAGTTAGATTCCACTAAGTAGCATTGAGTTATAAATTAAAAAAATTTCATTAAAAGAATTTTAGAATTGGTTTGATAGATCCAAGGGATCTTAGTGAAATATGTAAACTTTTAGTTTTAGCTAAATTTGCAGCCTAAGCCTTATTCATGCTTGAGGTTATGTAGCCTTATAATTCTAAGCACATTTCATGTAATTTCAACCCCTATGTTATAAATTCAAGTCTAATAATGGGCACTTTATGTATGTTAAAGTCCTCATTTTCATATGTCAAAGGGAAAGTTAGTTTGATGATAAATCTCATGAAAATGATCTTCAAATGAGTCTAATAAAAGCCTCTTAAGTTGTGGTAGTTTTTAAAGCATCTTATGTGCATTTGTATGCCTAAAATGATACTCGAATTTCAAGCTAAGCTACCCATTCATATTGAAATCCAAATACCTCTTCAAATCCATAATCATGATCCAATTCATCATGTTTTAAATTATAATTAACTCATTTAGTCATAGATCTATAGATCAAAACACCATTATCATTTATGCCTTACTCAAAATTGGCCTCTAATTTTTTCAAATTTCACATTTTTGACTCTTAGGTGATTTGCTAACAAAACCTTAATCAGACCATGACTCATGGTTAATCTAAAGGCTAGACCATGTCTTTTGATTCACATATGAAAAGAACAAATATTAATGATTTTTGTTTGAGAGAATTTTGAGCCACCACATCTTTACCAATAATTGTGGTATTGCAAATCATGTCATTTGTATTACTTGTGGTCTATCCAAAATTAATACAGAGGTAGAAGAAAATGTATAAGTAGCTTAAGACATCATAGTAACTTGACTAAGATCCATGATTGGGCACCATAATCTCACCATTGTTGGATATTTATGTAGTAGAATAACATCCCCAAGATGTATTAATGGTAGAAGTTTCGATTCCAAACTCCACTGAAAAAGTCATCATGCACTAGACCATGTGTTAGGAAGAGGTTGTGGTAGTACAACATAAGTCCTAGTATTTAATCATGAATCTTGGTAAGCTTGAAATAGTAAGAAATTTGAAAAATGAGAATATCATAATTTATGGTATTACAACATCAATCATGGTTAGAGACTATGAGATGTGGTTGTGATAAAAAAATTTTGAGTCTAGAGATAAGGTTATGGCTACAAATGAGACAATCATGAGCTAAATCATGTCTCATGATTCATTAAATAAAATGGATTAAGAGTTGACCATGTGTCATGATCTTTGTGCACTTCAATCATGAGTATAGCATGAGTCATTTTGGTGAATACTAATTTGATCATGAGACATGTTCATATAAGAATTTAGTCATGAGCTAACCATGACTTATGATCTTATAGGAATTTAACCATGAGTTACTCATGAGTTCTAGTGACATTAGGATATTGCACGTAGTAGAGAAATGATGAGATTTAGTTGGAATTTCTGCCAAGATTTAAAAGAAAGTACTCCAAACACTACACTAATGAAACTTAAGCCTCTAGATGAATAAGATTCATGTCTTAAACTAGTTAAAACATTTCTAAGAACTCTTTAAAATAGTATATTTAAATCAACTCTAGAAGACCTTTGAAATAGAGAAAACTTGTAAGCTTGAACAATATCATTAATTTTTATTTCTATATGTTTTTCTTGTTTTATCATTCTTTCAATTTTGTGATAGGAGGTGTGAACAAACCTTCTATGCTAATGTATGGAATTTTTGAAATTCTTATTATCCTTTTCCTTGACTTCATCTGTGTTTGGGATTTGATTGGCTTCTATTGTAAGAAGATGCTTTTCTTAAGTAGTATAGTTGCTTATGATATCTCCTTTTCATTGAGATAGTTGTATTCAAGGTAATATATTATGTTATTCAAGGTTTTGATTTTCACAATTTCTTTATCATTGGATTTTTTAATAATGTTGAAATTGCTCTTAAAACTAATACTATTTCCTTCATTAGAGACTTGTTCAATAGATATGAGAGGGTTACAAAGATTAGAAAAATACTACACATTAGAAATGATGAATTTTTATTCATTGTATAATTTAATTTGATAATCTCCTATTCCTTGTATGACTAAGTATTTTCCATCTCTAATTTTGATATTGATAAGAATGTTGTTTGTTTTGTAATTTAGAAGATAATTTTTGGAGGATATTATGTGATTGGAGCACTCACTATCTACAATCCAAGAATCTTACTTACTTTATTTAATTGAATTAAAGGCTACATAATTTCCTAGCTTTTTTTCTTAAGTATCATTTTAAGATGATAAGGAAGTATCTTATTTTGGTTGTGAAGTTTTTCCATGCATTGTTTCAAAATCAATTTTGATCAAGTATTAGTCGATGGTGTGAACTTTGGTAGAAGTTTCAATATGGTACTGAGTCTTAACCCTAGCTTTGTCTTCTAGATTGATTTCATTTGCCTCTTCCTCTAGATGAACCTCTTCCTCTTCATCTTGTATTTTGGTCTTCATTTTCATCTGAGTTTATTTCTTGATCACTATTCTAATAATTGAATGTTTCTCTCCCTCTAAACCTTCCTTACCTGCCTCTTCCTCTTTGGTTGGTTATGTAGACTTCATAATCTTTACTAGATTATTTGTATTCTTTATAATTTTTAGGGTTTTGCCTTAATTAACTAATTCATTAATACTAAGCATATTAAAGTCCTTGAAAAGAGTAATTTTTTCTATCATGTTTTTAAATCTTGGATCTATATAGAGAGCTTGAATAATTTTCTGATTATTTTTTATATTTTTATATCCATAGTTATATCATCTATTTTTTTAAGCTATCATACATTCTAATAAATAAGTCTTCAATACCTTTATTTCTTTTAATTTCCAAGGTATTGAATTTTTTTTTGTAGATTAGATGCAACAATTTTTGATTTTCCAAGCTTTTCTTGTATTTTAAGTAGAGATGATCTTAGAGTTCTTTGGAAACATTATAAAGACTGTTTTTGCAATAAATAATTTGTATGATACTAGGAAATAACATCATGAAAGCCAAATTCTTCTTCTTCTTCTTCTTTGTTTCATATTCTTTAATCTAGAATCTAATGAAATCTTCAAAATTATGAATGAATTCAAAACTCATTTAAACTATCTTAAAATAGTCATTATGTTCAAGAAGGCCTTTTAGCATTCTTGTTTATAGGCTAAAATATTGAGTCATTGAAAATGATGGAGCATCTAGCTATCTCTTCTGTGCTCATTTTTGTAGATGAACCTTACTTTGATACCAAGCTAATGAATTTTAGAAAGGTAACAAATATATTAGTAATCTTGACTTCATAATAAATCAAATAATAAAAATTGTATTTTTGAAAATTTTAGTGATCTATTTAAAATTTGGAAAATTGAAGTACTATGAAAAAATATCCAAAAGATGCGGTTATATTATATTCTTTACAACCTATCAAAAATTGTGGTAATTCTAGTACTACAATTTTGAGAGATGATAACTTACAATTTGTTGAGTTTCTAATAGTAAAGTTTTAATTAAACCTTTTTATAGATATCATATTTCAAATAAATCTTGAATTAAATCTAATCATTATGAGATGATGGAGAAATGATCTTATCATTAACCATCATTCATTCTCGTAAAATTTTGAGACCTAGAAAATTTAACAAATTTCAGAATAAATATCGCTTACATTGAAACAAATATTGATATTAAATTTTAACTAACTAAAGCCCCCTATTGTAGCTTTTAAATAAATCTAAAATCATGGAAAATATTGCAAAATGACTAAGATATAATTGAAATAGTGAATGCCCCCAATTCCAATTGTTTAACTTCTAAGATTAAGTAAATAATCATAAATGATATTGATAAATACTGATAAATTGATGAATTGATGATGAACTAGTGAAATTCTTGCTAAAATTATGTTAATTATTTCTTGAAACAAATTTCCAAGAGATGCCATTGATATATATATGTGAAAAGTTGGGCAAAGCTTAGTAAAAATAATATAATATAGTCCTAATGACTAAAAAACATTAAAAATTAAATATATATATGGATTGGGATAAAAATAATATTACAAGCACCCATCAATTAGAAATTTCTTATATTTTGTTAAAATAAACTATTTGAATAAAAATTTATTATCTTTTACTAAAAAGAGATAATAGTTATGTTACTTGTGGAGTGATGAATATTGTTTTGGTTACCTTAAAATGTTGGTTCAAAAGATTAGTATGTGTGTAAAGCATAATTATTAGTATTACTATTTTTGTTGATTTTAAGTGTGGGTTTTGTGAGATTAGTGCCAATTTTTTTTTTCAATTTGGTTTTGTTATTCAATGGATCAATTTTTTGTAATTAAATGATTAGAGTTTTTCTAATTCTTTCTCTATGTTAATTTTGATCGGAAGAGGATAAAGTGGATTGGATATACTAAACAGAAAACTAAAAACATTAATATTTTCATTCATTATTGATATCTTACTTGAACCTATTTTTCCTTGATCAATCCTAGGTTTTTGTTAATGTAGTATTGTTACCCCTATTCTTTTATATGATTTTAATTAAATCCTTTCTTTCTTTTGTCCATGTTATTCTATTATTAATGTGAGTATGATTTTCTCATTATGAGATTTCTATCCTATCTTTATATCAAATCAATTTTTGTACATTGATATTGACAATAGATTATTCTTATTCCTTATTGATTCTTTTTTCTGAATTTTTGGAATCCTTACCTATAGTTTCCTCATTTTTTTCCATTGATTAACTTCTCTTTGGATGAATCTTGATGTTTTCCAACTTGATTTAGATGTCTTTATTCTCAGAGAGATGTCTTTCCTACAAGCCAAGTATCTCATAAGAATGTTTCTACCCTATTCAAGATGTGTGCTTTCTAGAGTATACATCTTCCCTAGCTTATAAATGTCTCATAGATGTCTCTACCCTACCTAATATGTGTCTTCACTCCTATAGACATCTCCCTCCTCTTATAGAAGCCTTTTCCAAGATGACTCCCATTTTCAAAGACATCTCTCCTACAAGCACAACTTTGTAACAAACTTATTTTTTGTGAAGTTTGATCCTATGGTTGAGTCTAGAATTTGGTTTTATTGATTCTAAATCTTTTGATAACCTTGTCAAATCTTCTACTTTTATTTAATATAGTGCATTTTCTTATGGATTCTTAAATATTAACACCTTCCTTACATGAGTGAGTATTTCTTGAACTAGACATTAGTTAATTTGTGAGTTTCCTCACTAGTTATTTTGAACCTTTATCTTGTCCTTTTGATCTCTCAAGTTCTTACCAAATGCATTTCCCCATGTTTTTGTTCAAATAATCTTCTCATTGGCTTTTTAAGTTTTAGAACATCCTACCTAGATAACTAGATATTACATAGTTTGTATGTTGATTTGTACATGGTTATTGATTATTACGATTTTGATATTTTTATTAATTAATTGGTTTGCATGGAAGCTATGATTAGGGTTTCCAACATCAGTTTAGATTATCATATTGTAGCAACCAAAAATGTCAGCAGCTGGAACATCGAGGGGTTCATGGGCACACAACCTAACCCTGCCTTTGCATGAGGGCCTTACTAGAAAATGGAGGCAAAGTGCCTTGGAGGATCTTATTAATCAAATAGGGACTTTGCTGGCTGCAATCGGGGTATTGGATGTAATCGGGGGTGGCATGGTTAGCCAAAATGCAAATGCAAAAAACATGAAATGATGTTAAGTGTCATAGTTGTGTTTTGTAGTGCTAAGTATAGAGCGTAGCCACAAAATGGGGGCAACCATAGCCAAGGGTTTTGACCAAAATGAGGGTGTCAACCAGTGGAAACTATTGCCCAAGTGTAGTACAACATAATGCATGAAAAAAATGCAAAAAGAGGCAAGAAAATTCTAGAAACATGATAGAGAAATGGAATACTACCCCAAATGGAAGTGTAGTCAACTCCAAAAGGATATCAGAAGGTACATAGTGTACAATAGGTGCAGTGGGAGTGTATTCATAGCCTTGGCGGTGTCAGGCCATGAAGTTGAATGCTCGCTGTGATCAACCATGCTTGTTGGGTTGGCCACCATGGTGTATCATGTAGTGTTTTGCAAGGCTGCAATGGGGCTGTGGTGTATCATGTAGTGCAGTTATGCCTGTTTGCTAGTGTGGTGTGCTCTAGGTCTTGTTTGCCCATGGAGCTAAGTGCCAAGATGGAAAGATGTTAAATGCCAAATGAAAGTGTCATCTACCAACCCCAAAAATGCTGAGCATCTAGGAATATTTATCAGGCTAGGGTTAGTCCAAAATGTAGATTAGTTGCCATGTGGTAGTGTGATAGGTGGGACCATGAGAAAAATTTAAAAAAATTTCCAAGTTTGGAGGTGACTAGAAAAATTTTGAAAATTTTTCTAACTCTAGTTGCTACACTTGCTACACTCACCCCTTGCTATGCTCTAGATCATAGTCTCAATAGTTAGAAATTTTTTTGCAAAACTACTATTCCATGCAGGCTATGCTAGCTATGCTCTAGAGCATACCAAGGGCAATGGGAGCCTAGCATAATACTTAGAAAAAATTTCTGCAACTTGTGTCATCATTCTAACACTTAGAAAAAATCTTGCAAAACTAGCTCTAGGTGTTTTGGCTATGCTAGCTATGCTCCAAAGCATAGCAAGGGCAATGGGAGCATAGCACAACACTTAGAAAAATTTCTGTAGCTTGTGTTATCATTCTGACACTTAGAAAAAATCTTGCAAAATTGGCTCTAGGTGTGCTAGCTATGCTAACTATGCTCTAGAGTGTAGCAGGGGCAATTAGAGTGTAGCACAGCACTTAGAAAAATTTGTAGAATGTGCCATCATTCTGACACTTAGAAAAATTTTGTAAATATGGTAGTTGGAGCTGACTACACTCTCCATTGGGTCGACTATGCTATGGTGCAGTGGAGAACATAGTTCCAACACTTTGAAAAGTTTGCAAAAAGTGCCATCATTTTGACACTTAGCCAAATTTGTAGTCAAGAAGCAGTAGCCCAAAGTTTTGTGGTGTTTTAGTAGTCCCTCTTTGTTGATGTTTGGAGGAGTGGCCTGAGAGACATTGACAAAGAATCACAAACAACCATAGTAGACATGGCATCAACATCGCTTGTCGATACTAGATCGGATGTCATTCCACTATGTTCAAGAGTGTTATGGATCATGGTATGCTGAGGGAAATGGATGTAGGTAATGTGTTAGGGATGATAGAGGGAGATGAAATGCAAATAAGGTGTCATGATGTAAGGTGTGGAGTCAATGTGGTTGATGGTGACTAGGGCATCAAGGTGGCTTGCCCCTAAAACATTGATCTCTTATCAGAGTGCTTATGAAAGAGTCAAGGTATGGACTCAAGGCTAGGCCAATTGCAAAATTATAGTGTTATTAATTTGCTTGGGGATGTGCTTGTTCCTGTTCTTTTTTTCTTTTGTGCAATGCTAGCTGCAAGATGCTTATTGTCAAGTGAACTATATGCCACTCAACAAGCTTTGCTTAAAGGCAACTATGTCGCATCTATAGGATAGGTGTTTCCTCCTAGGGATGAGTTATGTTACATTTGCTTGGGCTTTAACCAACTGATAGAGGCTTCCCACAAGATGAGTTGCATTATGTTTGCAATGGGTTTTACAGTTGACATGAGAAGAATGCCATATGCATCACAGTGTGTATGCATTAGAGAGATGTGCAATTGTGAGTATGCAGGGGATGAGAGGCTATTAGGATGAAGGAGTGGATGTGTGTAGACTATAATGGGATGAGGGGGATGTGGAATCTTGAGTGTATCAACTAGTTCAATCATGCACATTGGAGTAATGTGGTGACTTGTTGCTACGATGAGATGCATCTTTGTATGACTACCTCTAAGGCCTCCTCCTATGAACACAACTCTAAGAAAATAAGAAAACCATACAACATGACATGCAAATGCAAATGCCAAATGTGAAGATGCTACAAGTGCTAGATGCAAAGATGTTGCAAATGCATTAAATGCTACACTAGTTGCAAGTGCTTAGGAAGTAAATGAAAGTGCTAGGGCGATGATGTTGTGAGTCCTCCAAAGGTTGCATCGATGGTAGGTACTGCAAAAGATCAGCAGAATGATGAGAGGCGATGATGCTATGAGTGCATGAACCTAGTTTAAGGTCATGCCAGACTGTGGTGTGCTAGTTTATAGTCCTAGTACACTGCTATGTGCCAGTTTAACATCATAGCAGACAAGTTGTTGTGCTAGTTAAATGTCATGACCTACGGATGATCTGTGCTAGTTTATAGTCATAGAAAACTACTATCCTAGTTTATAGTCATAGCAGACTATTGCACCATTTTATAGTCATAGAAAATTGTTTATGCTAGTTTTTTGCATCATGGTGGACAAGTGCTTACCTTGCTTGTATGAGGTGCAATGTTGCATGCGTAGTCATGTTATGTGCATACAAGATCCTGCAAAAATCATCTAGAAAAACAACATCAAGTGGCACTTTTCATAAATAGAGTTAAAATTCACAAATGAAAGGAAAGCAATGGGAAGAGCAATAGTTTTAGGCTATTCCAGGTTGCAATGGTAGTTTAAGGCCATTTCCGGCTATTGAGTGTTGCTAGTTTTGGGCCATTTCAAGCCATCACAAAGGGGTTGATGGTTTAAGGCCATTTTGGACAGTACATTATTAGTTTAAGGGCATGGTAGGTCATAGATTGCTAGTTTAAAGCCATTCCAGGCCATGGACTAGTTTAAGGCCTTTTCAGGCTACATGTTTTTTACATTTTTTAGTTTTATGATTTTTATGTATTTTTGATGTTTTTTAAATGTAATTCGTAAGCTAAGTTGAATGCATAAACAAAGCAAAAAAAAATGCATGATCTAAGTGAGTAGGAAAAATGTAAATGTGTAGGCTAGTGCAATGCAAAAAAAAGTCAAAATGCATGGCAAGTGGAGGCAAGGGGTAGGTAGGTGCCTAGCACATCTTTCACCAAGGGAGTGCTTTAATTAGGTAGTTGTTTCCTAATCTAGTTTGGATTAGGGGATGTGGAGGGCCTAGGATCCTCTAGGAGGTTGTTGGCTTCAATTGCTCATTCAAGTGTGTTAGCCTTATGCATTTTGTTGGTTGTTGTAGATGCATCACTAAGAAACTCCACATCGAATACTTGCTCCATGTCTATGTTGTGGATAGTCAAAGAGGAGGCATTATTACCATGGATGATGACTTGACCACCTTTGTATGGAAGGTGGACTTCTTTGTGGATGGGAGAGGAGATGACCCATAGTTGAGCTAGCCAAGGCCTACCTAGGATCAATTTGAAGCTTGGCATCTCTTCTATGATAGTGAAATATGCACTGGTGGGAAATTGCTCTCTTACCATGAAGGCTAAATTGATTGTACCCTTGACAGTGATGCATGATCCATTGAAGGATTTTAGACAGATGATTTTGGCCTGATTTTGTCTACCGAGCTTAGCTTGTTGATGACAAAGTACAAGACTATGTTTGTTGTTGNAGGTCACTATAGCTCCATTGTCCATTAGCATACATGTTGGGTAGTGCATGNGGAGCTATAGTGACCTCTCCTCATTCGAGGTTAACATTTACTACATTGTTGCAAAATGCTAGGGATGTTGAACCTAATTCCTATGATGAAAGGGGCAACATTGTTATATGGATAGTATTCTCATCTATAGGGATGTCCTCCATAATAGGAATGAAGGACAACATTGGAATAGATCACTGCACCAAGCACTAATTAGTCCCATTCTATCCTTTGTAGGTCATCTTGGAAAGCATGATAGTTATCCATATTGTGACTAGGCATTTGGTGGTAATGATAGTATTGGTTCAACTTGAAGTGTTGTGGGACTAGGGGCTTGTTTGGTATTGTTGAGGTGGGGTTCATTAGTAGTTTGTAGTACCTATCATGTTTTTGGTAGGTAATCTTCAATACATGTTTGTATTGCATTCACTTAGCTTTCAAGAGTTGCTCTAGTAGTTTAGAGGGTTTTATCGATAATGGTATATACTTTAAGTGATCCTTGCACTCAAAGTTAGGCCTTGGGGTGGCCCCTGCTAATGTAGGTGAGTTGGCGCCAGAGTTGGCAGCTTTGTGAGTTGGGGCTTTAGGGTACTTAGCCATCAAGCCTTGATTAGTTGGTTTTCTATTTATGGCCACTGTTGCCACTATTGTGTTTTTCTTGCATGCATGTTGGTTTCTATAGGCCACATAGGTTGGGTCATTGTTTGCTTATGCTACCTCCTTTATGCCCTTTGTTTGGGCAAAGGCTCAGCTAAGAGACTTCGGGGCCAGGTAACACAGTTTGGACTTGATGAATATGTTCAATGCACCCTTAAAGATGGCCAGTAGGTGCATCTTTGCTAGGGGTTCATGCATTTCACTCAATGTAGCATTCTAGCATTAGAGGAATTTTGGCATGGGCTTTAGGGATTCCTACTTGACCTGCATGAGTTGGTTGAGGGTTACTTCAAGGCTTAGGTTGTACTTGAAACATGTCACAAACTAGCTTATGAGATCCATCAAAGAAGAGATTAAGGCCTTGGGTAGTGCACGATACTAGTCTAAGGCCTTGCCAGTGAGTGACATGGGGAACACATGCATGATGGCGTGTGGCCAAGCTTGAAGGAGTAGGCACTCAGATCGAAATGTGACCAAGTGTGCATTGGGATCTCTGTCATTGTTTTACTTGGTGAGTTGAGGTAATAAGACCCTAGTTGGGAGAGTTAGGGGTGGGACTGCAGGACTTATGGGGTTATCTTAGTAGAAGTCCACCACCTTGATGGTTTCTTAGGAGGTAGCTTTGAGTCAGTTGATCTCCTCTATCAAACTTTGGATTAGTTGGAATGCCTAATCCAAGCTTGGGGATGTACCAGCTTGTTCCATTGGCTGGGCTTATGTTGGTTGTATGGCATAGGATTAGATTATTGGTTGTGGAGTTTGCTAGTTTAATGTGGTAGCAAATGATCATTGCTAGTGTAACATCATAGTGGATGGGTTTAGTTGATGTGTTGGCTAAGGGATGGATGTAATGATTGAGGTGGACCACACACAAGTGGATTGGACGAACACCATGGATGCCAATGAGACAAGCAGGACGTAGGATGCCTAAATCGTTTCAGGCTAGGAGGTGGCCCCTACGTGAGCATAGGGTTGGGCAAATGTAGTAGTCACTAGTAAGGAAGGCTGAATTCATGTGATCACCATCTCAGAGAGGATGGATGGATCAAACCAAGGAGGGGTTGTACTAGGGAGTAGTTGGAAGATGGTGTAGAGGGGACTCTCATGTTTAAAGTGATCCTTGAAGTCATCTTTTTTCTCCTATGAGACTTCCTCATAGGTTATCCCTATATCATGGTCATTTGCACGATTGAGTTGTAACAACAATTGGTGGTAGGACTCCATTAGTGGGATTATGTCAAACAAGGAGGGGTTGTACTCTCATCCATCCTAGTGGACTTGTTCGTAGTCTTATTTTTCCTCCAAGTCAAGGTAATTCTTTTTGGGTTTTGGCACAAAGAAAATTGTATTGTTCATGGTGTCAAATGTGTTAGACACTAACGTCACAGATTGATCTAGATTCATGTTCACAAATTGGGTTGTGAAAGTTAATATTTACAAAAATGGCTAACTTTGAAAATTGCAAAAAAATGACTTAGTCTACTGGTAGCAGAAAAATGTAGAAAAATGGCAAAGTGTATAAATGCAGAAAATGGCTAACTATGGAAACTGCAAAAAAATTGACTGTGTAAAACTGTAGAAAATTGAGTAAGTATGAAACTACAAAAATTTAACTAAGTATGAAACTGTAGACAAAAATGCTAAGTATGAAAATGCAAAAAAAAATGCTAACTATGAAAGCTATTGAAAATGGCTAACTCTGGTGCTACGCTTGCTATGCTGGAACTGGCTACGCTCTCTATGCTCTTCCAAGCACCCAAAATTTTGGTTTAGTGCCAAAGATACGCTTTGGCTTTTGTCTATCAAGGTTCTATGGGAACCAACGGCAAGGTCCAATCTACACCAATTGGTGGTGAAGAGAGTACATGGGACAATAATTAGAAAATCCAGAAGGAAATGGTGAGGTCCTCCTTCTAGCACCAAAAACTATAATGACCAAAAACATTGGTGACTAGAACACTGAAGGGTTTGTAGGCACATAGCCTAACCCCAAGTCCACATGAGGCCTTGGTGGAGGCAGAGATGCGGTGCCCTAAACGATCTTGTTAATAAAACAAGGACTTTTCCAATTGCAACTAAGCTGGTGGGTGCAACTAGGGATGGCGTGGTTAGCCGAAATGCAAATGCAAAGAACACAAAACGGTGCTAAGTGTCAAAGTGGTGTTTCACAATGCTAACTGTAGAGTGTAGCCATGGGTTTTGACCAAAACAAAGGTGTTAACCCATGGAAACTATTGCTCGAGCATAGTACAACATGATGACATATGAAAAAATGCAAAAAGATAGGAAAAATGCAAGAAAATGCTAGATATAGGAGAGAGAAATGAAACACCACCACAAATGGAAGCGTAGTTAACTTCAAAAGGGTCTTAGAAGGTACAAAGTGTACAACAAGTGTAGTGGAACCATAGTCATAGCCTCGATGGTGTTGGGTCATGAAGTTTGGCACTCACCATGATGAACCATGCCTGCTAGGTTGACCACCACTATGTACTATGTGGTGTTTTGCAAGGCTGCAATGGGGTCGCAGTGTATCATGTAGTGTAGTTATGCCTCTTTGCTCGTGTGGTGTGCTCTAGGTCTCATTCACCCATGATGCTAAGTGCTAAGATGCCAAAATGCCAAATGCCAAAGGAAATTGCCAACTACCAACCCCCAAAACGTTGAGGATCTAGTGGTATTTATTAGGCTAGGGTTAGCCCAAAATGTAGATCGGGTGCCACATGGCAATGTAGTAGGTGAGACTATGAGAGAAATTTAGAAAATTTTCCAAGTTTAGAGGTGACCAAAAAAAGTTCAAAAATTTTTCTAACTTTGGTTGCTACGCTCGCTACCATCACCCCTTACTACACTTGTTATGCTCTAGAGAGTAGTTTTGAAAGTTAGAAATTTTTTTGCAAAACTAGTGTTCCATGTTGGCTATGCTATCTATGCTCTAGAGCATAGCAAGGACAATGGGAGTGTAGCACAACACTTAGAAAAATTTCTATAGCTTATGTCATCATTCTAACACTTAGAAAAAATCTTGCAAAATTGGCTCTAGGTGTGTTGGCTATGCTAGTTATGCTCTAGAGTGTAGCAAGGGCAATGGGAGCATAGCACAACACTTTGACACTTTAGAAAAAATCTTACAAAATTAGATCTGGGTCTGCTGGCTATGCTAGCTACACCCTAGAGCATAGTAGGGGTAATGGGAGTGTAGCACAACACTTAAGAAAAATTTCTATAGCTTGTGTCATCATTCTGACACTTAGAAAAAATCTTGCAAAACTATCTTTGGATGTGTTGGCTACACTAGCTACTCTCTAGAGTGTAGCCTAGGAAATGGGAGCATAGCACAACACTTTGAAAAATTTCTGCAGTTTCTGTCATCATTCTAACACTTAGCCAAAATTGTAGAAAATTGACTATTGAAGTTGACTATGCACTATTGTAGTGGAGAGTGTGGCCCTAGCACTTAGAAAAACTTGTAGAAAGTTCCATTATTCTGATACTTAGAAAAATTATGCAAATTTGATAGTTTGAGCTAACTACACTCTCCATTGGGCTGACTATGTGCTACTGTAGTGAAAAGCATAGTCCCAACACTTAGAAAAATTTCTGAAAAGTGCCATCATTCTGACACTTAGCTAAATTTGTAGTTGAGAAGTAGTAGCCCAAATTTTTGTAGTGTTTCACATATGTGTATGTTTTTTTTTTTTTTGGGTAATTCAATGTTTGAGCTAGTAATGAGTTTGTGCAACTCATTAGATATGGCCTCCCTAGAGATGCTTGATGATTAACCTCCATTGAGATGCATGAGTATGCCTTTCATTATAGACCACGTCCTACAGGAGAGGATGCAATCATGGCTTATTAACCCTTTTTATTTGATGTCTCTAGTTCATTCAAGATGATTTTTGGTAGATGCCTCTAGCACCAGTATTTTGAGAATATATGAATTGAGTCTTGGATATGCTTCTCATTTACTTTAAGACTAATAATAAATTCATACACATGATAGTTCGATATTTGGTTTGTATGAATTTTATCTTTGGAACTTGGAAAAGTGCACATGAAAATTTTGATACACATTTGACACTGAATGTAGTGCATGCTAGTCTTCTTATTTATAAGTTTATGGATGGAATTGTAATTTTTTTGAGTTAGTAATGTTGGGTTTGAAGTGATATAACTATATAATTAGGATCATTGGTCTGATGTATTTGCAAACATGTTTGAGATAGTAGTTTGTTTAACTTAGTAATGTTTACTTTGGCCTGGCATGATTGTATGATCTTGTTTATTGGTTATGTACCTTTAATAACATGTTTTGTAGGATAGCCATGCATCACCTAACTTTCATAAGATCTTCCCATTCTTCAATGTAGATGGTGCTAAGGTTTCTCAATCAATTTTATATTGATACCTCTTTTTTATTATAGGTTGATTTGATTGGGTAGATATCGAAGATCTTTGATGGTTTGTTGATTTGTTTCTAGAGTAACTGATGATGTCATATTTTCATATTTAAGCTATCACAATTTATGTATTAGACAATTTATCAATGTGTTAGATATTATTAAACTTTTTCTTGCTATATGATTTATGGATTTTATATTGGCAAGCCCTTTAATTTTATATTGATCATATATTTATGGAGATTCAGATTTGTAGTTTATATATTTTGCTCTTATCCATTTCATATTTTCAATAGAATATCTAGTTTGTTTTCTATCTAATTATATTTAGTTTCTAGCATATATGTTTAACATAATAATTTTATAATTATGTATTCTTTTTCTTCTATTATTTAGTTTCATCTCTTTTATTAGTTCATGATTTCATGTTAGGTTTCTTATACTTCCTTTTATTAAGTAGTTTATTCTATGTCTTATTTCTTGCTATGGAAAATCGTTCATTAGGGGTTTTACCCAATATCATGCTCTCAAAACTATAGTTTAGGAAGGAGGATGTTACAAATCTCAGGCTTCTTCCTCATAATCCATGGAAGAAATTACAATGTATGATGATATATAACTCCATGAATTTGGTGTTGTTAGGAATTTTTATCTTGCTAAATAATTGTTGATTATTGTTTCTAACATAAGTTATGAGTGTGAAGATTTATGAAGATCTATGGCTTCGTTTAATTCTCTATTTGTAGTAAGTTTTATCTACTATTTTCTTATGTTGTTCACATCTCCAGAGAAAATTCCCTTGAATTTTTGTTACTTAAAGTTCTTACCATATGCATTTTAAGGAATTTTTAAAATGTTTTGCATATATATTGGGAAAAGAATATAAGAAGTAGTAAACCATCAAATATAAAGTTTAATTCATAGAAAATGACTTTAATAGTTTGAAGGAAAAAGTTTTCATAAGTCATGGTTGCCACAATTAAAATGAAAAATTAGATAAGGATCCTTATGTTGGAATATGTTTTATCTTCCTTATAATAATGATAATTAAAAAATAATTTTTTAAAAATAAATAAAAATATGTATGAAAAATAGTTTAAATGTATTAGATCCTTCCTAAAGCTATATTTAGTATTTATGATTGAATTATAGTTTGTGATCCATAGAAAAGTTAAGAAGATATAAAGTGAAGTTGTCATATTATTAAAAGTTGATCACATTGAGTTTGAGAGGAAGTGTAAAAGATTTTGGTATTAATATCAATGTCAATGTGTGTGATACATGCCTAGATGTAACTCTTGGATATTTACATACAGTAACCAAACATGTTGTTATGTGATTATTTAAGAAACATTTAGCTATATATTTATGACACATATGTTTATTAGTTGAGAGAATATTTTATAATTTTCAAATTAATAACATCAAAAATTGATTAAGAATTGATTTTCACATTAAAATAGAAATGAAAATTGGTGTACTTAATTCAATGATAATTCTCATATAAAAGTTCATCTATTCATCTATCATTATGATAAAAATTATTTATTTCAAGAGATAAAATCTAGTGAACAAAGCACAAGTAATTGGCATCTAAGTGAAACTCTTAGCTAAAATAATAATTTCTCCTTAGGTATCATGGTGATTAAAAAAATTATGATCATAAGAGCTGCACATCAACCTTATGTTAATAAAATTATTTTATTTTGGATAAGGACTTTCTTGGATGGGCCTAGTAGGTGGTCTCTCAGCCAAAAAGAGATATGATTATTGGGTAAGATGTGTCCTCTAGTTTTAATACTCAAAAGAAAAGTCACAGGACAAATTTACATAGGCATACAATACATAACCTAATAGTGTGACATACAAATTATAACAATCAACTATAATGTTTATAGTTACTCTTATTTATCTTTATTTATGTTTCTTGTTTTGCATATATTAAGATCTCTATCTTTGTATTCTTATTCATATGTATCACCTTTATTTTCTTAGTCATCTAACTCTAAATCATCAATGTCTATGTGCATGGTTGACTATTATCATAACACTTACATACTACCATTTGGTTAGTTGTGTCCTAACTATAATAAACATACTCATGTCACTACTTGTGGATTAATGTGTATTTCACTCTTTTGGCTTCATCATAACCATGGTTTATGTAAATTCTTCTTATCATGGTTTGCATATTTAAGTAGCTTATTAATTCCTTATTTGTTGAACTAGATTATCCTTATTATGTATACTTTAATTCCTAAAAAATCTAGCAATACTATCATACTTAGATCTAGATCTAGCTAGAAGAGATGTCCAATCACATTTTTATTCTACTTCGCATAGTAGTTATTACTTATCTTTACTAACTGTATAACTTCATGCTAGTATAAACTCTAATTACCACATGTAAATACCTAAGGTTAAACACCCAAGGAACACTTGAAGACACATGTTTGTTATTACAACATGCCCTTTCATTAATGGTCTTATTATAATAATTACATTTCATGATTACAAAATGACATCATCTTGATTATGGAACAACATTACTTTGAAATGGGGATGGGATAAATTACCCCTCTTAGATTTTGTTTATTCTCAAATGAGTCCATATTAAGGACCCTTCTCCATGCTCTAATGCTTTGATTATGATTTTTAAATAGTGTTTTAATGTTAAATTTCTCTTACTTTGTTGTACAAATTAAGGTTTAAATGAGAAAAATATCTAAGAAAATTAAATTTATCATGTCAAAAATCTACATCAATTTTTAGGTAATGAAAAGACACATACTAAAGATCGATCAACCACCACTCACCTATCATAACTACGATTATAATTGGTTTCACTCAAATCTTTGTTTAGGAAAGTGAAGGTAGGAATAATTCTTATTCATAACTTGTAATATCTAATAATAGTTTACTTAATTTAGAAATATAAATTAGATAAAGAATGAAAATTAAAAAGAGAAAGAAACTAAAGAAGAATTAAAAATCACCTTATTTGCTATCTCTTCTCAAGATTGAAGGTAGTCATAATTTCAGAGTAAGAAATACATGGTTAGATGGCCATGTTTAGGATGATAATGCTTGATCTTTTTCCTTAACTTCTTTCTTAGAAGTTGACGTCAATAATTGGATGACTAGGAAGAATCAAGTATCAAGTGCATTCTAGGATATGGATATTAATCCAAGTTCAACACTCACTACAGTTTAATTAGTAACGTGGAACTTTTAAAAATTAATATCCATTAATATTATCTACTTCTAAATTTGGAGATTCACCTTCTTTATATATTATTCAATGTAGGTGGAGTATGTACAAGTCAAAGGAATGGTATGATGATATGATGAATGCATCTTCAATGATAATAATAAGACATATGAAATTTTTTGAAACTTTGATTATTCTTTCTTTCTCATGATTCGGAACTTTAAGATTTTAGAAAATCATGTATTCTAATGTTTATTCAAATCTTGTAGTAACTTAAATATAACTTCTTTACAAATGATCACATAACATGAGATGTTACCTATCATTAACTATGGTCCTATAAAGCATATTGTATATTTCGATCTTCATAATTATTCTTGGATTTTCCATTACAAATACCATATACATTATTAAAATAATATTTTTACTCTCCATGATGCTCATATCTATTGATTTGAATGCTTTTTCAATTGATATATGTCCTTTTATCATTGCTTGTTTGTTAATTGATTGATTTCTTGGGTTGATTATAGTTTGGCTTTATTTTCTAGACTCTTAGTAAATTTTTCATCTCTTTAAGACATTCACTTGAGGAGTGTAGTAAGGTCACTCCATTTATTTTAACCCTTTAGACACACATTGAATCTAGAATGTATAATGATAATTCAATTTCTTAGAAAATAAGAAAAACTAGTTATCTTAAAGTCATACAAGGAATATTACAAATTAGTAATTCCACAACTTAGAATAACATACTCACATACTTAAAAATATTGTAGAGAATGAAGTTATATATTAACACAATGATTATCTTTAATGTAAGGCATAAACAATTGAGAGCTTTTCCACAACACATAACTAAGATCCAAACACAACATATACAAGAGACACAAAGGCCAAACATATACATTTGATCATAAAGATGCACATGCACATGGAATTTTACATTTGTACTCTCATACCACTTTCACTTATAAAAACATGAAACACACAATAATATTTATTAAAAATCCAAGATAAGAACCCTAAAAACCTTTTTTGAGGTTGAAATTGAAGATTTTGAGTTAGTTCCATCTTATTCTTATCATTATTTTTAAATTTGAAGCTACCAACTTGAAAATTTTCACAATTGTATAGGATGTATCTAATGTTGGAGATATGTCTTTTTGCAAACATTAGCATTTAAGAAAGCCATCTCTTAGGTTTTAGAAATATCTCTAGTGGATGTGAGACATCTTATCCTAGGAAAAGACATCTCACTAGAGACATATCTAGTCTATATGGGACATCTTCCATGAGATGTCTTCTTTGTAGATGATATGTCTCCTCTATATTTGGGATGTCTCCTATATAGTTGAGACATCTCATTTAGATTTAGGACATCTTCCATGTGACACCAGATCTTACCCAAGACATCCTTTTGATCTCCCAAATGTCTTCTTAGTGTTGAAAAATTAAAAATGGCCATATATAGGGATGGAATTGGAGCTCAAAATAGGAGTTCCTACGCTAGCTTTCCCACACTCTAAACATTGAACTCATGCAAAAAATGGAGTAGGGGTAAATATGATCATCACTTCACAAGTTTGGTCTCATGGACTCATACAACATTGTCAATGGTTTAATCCATCTAATGAATAATGTACTCATGCCTCTTAACTTCACTAGTACTAGAATCTTCTATTCTCTTTAATACAATTTCCTTCCTCTCCATTGAAGGCTTAGACTTCTCAATAGCCCTCTTCAAGTCATCAATGTTTTCGTATATGATTGAATCATCCACCAGTCCATGGTAATGCATAAGATCTATAATATTAAATTCAAAATATATATCCACATTTTTTTGGTAAGTCAATTTTAAAAACATTACCATTAACTTTGACCTTTATCTTGAAAGGATCCATCTTCTTTACATTCATGTTTGAGAAGTTGACACCTCTTAACTTTTCTTGTTTAAGTGCATCTAAATTAGATTAAGAATAATAAAGTCAGTCTTTTGGTCTTTGGAATCTCACTCATAAACTATATGGACATACTTTTCCATGGGTCCTTGGAAAATGCCAAATATATATAATATCCATCCACTCCTTTACCTTCTTGAAGAAATTACTTTTATTCACACTGATCACCAAATATGCCTTCTTCAATTTAATACATACTCTCTTCAAGTGAGTAAAGTACTCCTTGTTAGAGATGTGCACTAAAATATCATTAGTGAAGATAATACAATAGTTACCAATTAAGTCTTTAAGTACATCATGTGTTAACCTTATGAATATAGCAGCTACATTTGTGAGCCCAAATGTCAACATGAACCACTCAAACAATCCATATAATATTTTGAATTCTTTCTTCTATTCATTACTAGGTCCAATCTAAAAATGATGGTGTCCATTCTTTAAATCAATTTTGCTAAAAACATCTTCATTAATAAGGATATCAACAATATCATATATCCTTAGAATGGGAAACTTATACCTCACTATTATCCCATTTACTATCCTTAAATACATGCAAATTTTCTAATGATCACTATTTTTCTTTACCACAAGCATTGCTTGAATTGCATAGGATAAAATGGATTCTCTCCTAAAGCTATTTGCAAGTAACTCCTTTTCTTATCTTTACAATTTAGTCTATTGATTTAGTACCATATGATATTCTCTCTTATTTGGAATGGCAGTGTGGCATCCTATCCCCAGATATCATGGCAAATGTCAAATATCCTATATATTAGACATTATGTGTATGAAGAAAATATACTAAATGCAAAATATATGTGATATTCAGCATTATGTATAAGGGAAACAATAGGAAAAATGTAGAAAGGAAAAGAAAAGAATGCTTTATTGATATGGAATAGTGTATTTTGATCATGCTTGGATAGTGTTCCTTGGGGTTGTCTTTCTTTGAAATCTATCCCTTAGAAGCAATCCAGCATTGCCACCATGGTTAGGCCTATAAGTTGGCCAGAAGGGATGGCTAGTCGACTTCCAATCCTACTTCATCTAGCTTGCCGTGACTTGCCTATAGATGAATTAAACTTGCCATGTTGACTCATCTTCATTAATCATTGCAGAGTAATTTGTAAATTGTGGTTCTTGATGAGTGATATCCATCAACATCATCTATTCTTGAATTCTAGAATCTAATTTATCTATTGAAGATTCAAAGTAAGTAGAATATGCATTAGCTAATGGAATTGCATCTTGAATTGATGGAAACATCTTTTTCAAATTAGGTTCATCTTCCAAAGATTTCTTTATAGATCCATATTTTAAGAATTGATAAATACTACATCCAACTTTTGCATTAAATTCTCCACAAAGAATAAATGAAACTTGATCAATATAACTTAGTAATAATTTATTCTTCAAACTTTCTTCTATTTGCACATAGTCTAACATCTAAACATGTTGGTTTGGCAATCAAATGTGTGTTAACCATGCATACATATTTTCCTGATAGATGAACTATTAGAATCATTGCTAGGGCTATGTGATTTTTCCAAAATCTTAACTGTTCCTTCTTATCCATCTCTTGAAGTTCTAGAATTTCAAATATCATATGTTCTAAACTCCATTCAAATCTTTGTACCAATTCAAACTTAGCTTCTTTATAAGATATTGCACAACCATCCATGTTGTGATTTTTGCAATATGCTAACCTATATGGCTCAAAAGAACTTCCATAAGAATCCTTTTCCTTGTAAATACCTTTGTATCCCATCTTTTCCAAGTCTAGTTGGAATTGATATAGAAACTTCCATGGTAATATTTCTTGTAAGCATAAGACAATCAGTAGCTAAATCTTTTAACTCTACTAAGATGTGTGGGTATTGATATTCATGCCAATCCAAGGCCCATGATGGACATAATGAATATTGTTTCTCACTCACTAGGGATCTTGAAAGCATGTTGTATGTTCCAACTTTTAATCTCATTCTTGGATTCTTATCTGGATCATTTTTCTTCATGAGTATCATACTCCTTGTAGAAATGAGATTTTGAGTCTACATGTTGTTTTTCCATATGTTTTGATTGTAGGATAGATTAATATACCCTTTTCTTGATGGTTGAAGATTGTTATGTTTCTTCAACTAATTCTCCAACTAATACATTAACTAATCATCAACTAAATGACAAAATTATCTAATTTTAGTAATATATAATTACATTACCTAATTTTTAGTAATATTTAATTATATTATTTTTGATGACCTTTCTACCCCCCTTAAGAACACTGACTTCGATAGTGTAACTAATGACATACCATAGTGATATTAAGACTATCTGCAAGGGCTATGCACTAAATCTTAAAGCCTAAAAGGTTAAATTTATAATATCATTGAATTATAGGATGCCTAGATGATAAATCTAACCTTACCATTGAGTTCAGAAGGGTGAAAAATGTTAGAAATGACTATTCATATGTTGTAAAAGAACATCGTATGCTCAAGTTGTGTGAAAATTAAACTTTTGAGGATCTCAAGGCACTATATCAGGCAAGGAGCAAACACTAATGACTCTTCATTTGCCAAAAAAGGCTTCCAAAATCAAAAGTTATGACTTCTGAAGTCTAAGTACTTTGACAAGAAAAAAAAAAACAAGACTTCCTGAGAGGTCATCCATCCCAATTCTACTCTAGAAATAGTGCACTTAATGACAAATTTTTTATCTCCTTTGTTACCAAGGTGTCAATTCAAATTTTTGAAAATAATTATGCATGTTTTAAATTAACAATTATGGGTGAAATATATATATATATTTCTATCAGTTGATGGTAATTTTGAAGTTCCCGTTAGTTGTTGAGAAATTTGATTTTCCCATCTTTCAACAAAAATGTTTTTACTGCACAAATGATGGTCGTTCCAAGGTCCACATGACCCTCTTCTAGGTTGATGAAGCCCATTGCGCAATCCCCATGGCCCTTCCTTGGGCTGGCAGTGTTGGTCTTAGGGTCCACACATGTTTTGGTAGTGTCTAAAGAGGTAGTTTTCAGTGGTGTTGGAGGTGATTATTGGTGGTGCTGGAGGTAGTTTTTAATGGTGCTAGAGACAATTATTGACTAGAGGTGATTTTTGGCAATGCTAGAGGCAGTTATTAATGCTGTTGGAGGTGGTTATCGATGATGCTAGAGATGATTATTAACAGTGTTGAAGGAAATTATTAATGATGTTGGAGGCAGTTTTTGGTAACAAAAATAATAGGTGGTAGGTAGGAAAATGACATGGATTTCAAGAATGACAGTTGCAGTTGTAGTTGCAAGGCAACATGAGGGTAGGCAATGGGCATGGTGGGTGATGTGCATAGAGGAGTGGTGGCAATGGCAGCATAACTAATGATGGGATGGTGGGGGTAGGCAACTGGTGGTGNGGTGTTGGTGCAATGATGCGAAGCTACAGATAGGCACATGGGCTATGGATTGGTGCAATGCATTGTTGGAATAGGGGTGGTGAAGCCCCTGCAAGGTTGGCATGGCCTTTGGGGCCTGTGCGGCTTCTATTGGTCTTGCATGGCAAGGGCCTATGTAGCTCTTATTAGGCCTACATGGTCCTTACAGGTTGACATACCTACAAATTTTTTTAATAATAAATTATTATTCTTTTTTTAAGAGAAAGAAATAGATTTTTGAAGTTGGGGGTCAGGGTTTGAACCCACAACCTCCCAAAAATGTTTAATTGTGGGTTGGGGTTTGAACCCACAACCTCCCACTTCAAAAGTTTTTTTAAACTTTTATTATTATTTTAATGCATCTTATCTTGGCAGTTAATGTGGTGATTCAGCCAATGACAGGGTAGGGGTTCAATATGGTAAATGAAAATTTTTGGTTTATTGCAAACCCTAAAATTTTGACATTATAATAAATTAATAATTTTAATAATTTAATAATTTAATATTATTTTAATGCATGTATAATGAGAATC
>MNCI01023323.1:7353-21883 GCA_015680685.1 Gnetum montanum | reverse complement strand
ATCAAGAGGTCACTACTCTTTGCTATCACAAAAATGCACCTCCCTATTCCTAATGGAAGGATTTCTATTATATTCTTTTGTGCTTTCTCTTTTTCTTAGCTCTCTTATTTTTTTGCTTCTTGCTCTATTAGCATTTATATTTCAAGGACTCTTAATTCTAATAGTCTCCCTTAGGCATAGACCCCAAGAGTTCTTCTTTTTTCTAATTTGAGTCCATCTATGATGTGGCAAAGTTATTTCTACTAAAAATAACCATGGCTAGGCCATCATAATATGAGAGAATAGTATCTGTTGATGGTAGTGTCCAAGGGTTCATGTGTTTCTTACTTTCATCCTTGGATCTACCTTCTCAAATTAGACACTAGGAAGTACGTCTAATATTTATCATTGAATAGCTCTAGCATTGTACTTCACATGTGAATGGATTCTAGTTCCAAGGACTAATACTAGCTTTCTACTTCCTTGATGAGTACCCTTGGAAAAAGCTTTACTTTTTTCCAATCATTTTTAATATTTTGTATGGTATAGGCATCATGAAAGGCTTAACAATGTGTTTTTATTTAGAGTTATATCCCCCCTTAAATTTGGGGATATTGTTCATGTTAAGTTACTTACTTCAACTATCTTTCAAATGCCTAGTTTGAATTTTTACTACCTCTATAATATTTAGCATGCTTCATGTGCCAAGAAAAGGCTCATCATCTTCATTATTTTGATGATTCCTATGGTGTCCTCTACTACCCCTTCATTCATGGAGGTCTCTCCATAATCATTTTTCCACTATTCTTCTTCATCAAGGTTGTTCTTTCTATGGCATTTATCAGAACTGGAAGAGGAAGAAAAATATGTAGATGAAAAAGGTAAAGAGGAAGGAGGAGTTCCACCACTATGGTATCTACCATCTTCACTATGCATGTCAACCATGTTTTTTAGCTTTCTTATCATCTTGATGTTTTCCCAAGCCCCTACTTTGACTGCTACTTTTACCTAAACCCAAATTTTTGATAGTGGGCTATAGATTTAGGTTCAAGCCCCCATCATCAATATTATGGAATGGAGAATCTTCATGTTGAGAATCCCCAAATAGAAGGTCCTCATTGTCATTTTTGTTCAATAATAATAAGGGGTTGGTGAACCATTTTTCCTTCATAGCCTCATGGAGTGTCTCACGGTGTCAATCTCTCCTACATTTTTTTTCAATGGGATGAGAGTTTTGGCATTCATTATCATGCATAATGTACTCTTCTTGAAGATCTTAGATGCCCAATCTCCTAATATTTTGGAGTATCATCCCTCGCACAAATCGATCAAGATGGATTAGAATGTTATCCTTCATATCTCACCACCAAAGTTGTTCATCCTAATGTAGGATGAAGGTGAAGTTAGATACATACTCATCTAGATGACTATATGCCACCCTACATTCTTAAGGCACTAATGGTTTAGTATCATTGCACCTATGAGAAGAAGACATTTTGTAATTAGAATAAGATATTAGTGTGCTCAAATTATTACATATATTTTTAGGATGACTTTGACCTTAGGATTTGTTCGATGATGTTAGTGATTTTCATTATGCCAAGATAGCACAGGTTTCAAACAAAAAGAATGCTTGACAACAGTGCCAATGATGAGCAGTAAATACCCCTATACTCAACCATATGAATCACTAAGTGTTCATGTGTGATCTAGTAAAATTTTGTGGACTCTATTTCTTTTGGTACACTAGCCTCAAGGAAGTGAACTTGCCCTAATAGTCATTTGTGGTTTTCCCAATTACACTTGTGATATGCAAAGGTATGATTAAGTATAATCGAGGCATATGATTTTTATTACTTTTATGTTTTATGTTTTAGGTGCTTACAATAAAGAATGAAAGAAATGAACTAATTTAATTACCAATTTAACTTAACTAACTAATCAATGTCTAACTAATCCTAAAATAAGCATCTAGTTTTGTGTATAATGCTATTGGGTTATCAAATGTTAAGCCTTACCAAGCTGACCAAGTCTCATGCACATGCTCTAAGCAGTTGTACTTATGTGCTTAATTAATTGCTCTTTAACCTAGCTAGCCTAATTCTTTAATTATATTAATTACTTAAAAGCATTAAATAAAATTACTAAAAGAATTAAATGCATAAAGGAAACATTTAATCAAGCCAAAGTGCTACAAGGTTTATTAGAAAGCTCATCTTTATTGTAACGTAACCAACACAAGGATATAGCCTCAACTCTAAACCCTATTAGAACTATTATGATTCTAAATAACATTGAAAGAATCACATATAGCACCTTATCTGCAATAATCTACTATCTAATTTTCCTATACAATTTGTAGATAATTTCATAAAGAATTGAACAATAGGTAGATCGTAACTAGATTCTAAGTACATAGAGATATATGACCATTCTACTAAGCATTATATGAATGATCTTGAACCCTCCAAATGAAAATTTTATAAAGAGTAATTCAAATCAAGAAAAACAACATTACAAGATTACCCATCATAAATATACTAGATCTACAACATTTTTCATCAATTAAAACAAAACCCTACCCTAATCTATGAAAAACTTGATGAGTTGAAAGTACCAAGATTACTCACTCAGAATGTTGTTGAATTCTATTAAATAAATATTCACACATATTCAATAGACAAGAAAGCTCCTCACATTCCTCCAACCTAGCAACACTCCAAACCAAGAGCTAAGTGGCCATAAATGATGTCTTAAGGGAGTGTGTGATTCTTAATGGCTTTTACTTTAATCCATCTACCCCTAAATTCATGTGACCTAGCAATCATCTTTCATTTACTTCCAGGATCCATGTGACTCATCTACCTTCCTACACATTAATCTAATTAATAACTAAGTTAAAATTAAAATTACATAGATAAATCACATGTCATGTCATCATATTCATACCATTTCCATGCCATAGCCTTCATGAGAACCTACTACAACTCATTCACCTGGTTAGTGCATGCTAGTGATAGGTAAAAATAATTATCATGCATAATTATAAAAACAAGTAAACATGGTAATTAAAATTTACCATATGCTAAAAAATTTAATTATACATATAAAAATTAATATCAATATTATTAACCATCCTCAACCATTCTTCCTTCACTAGGCATACAAGGTAAAAGGTTATTAACCTTTGCTAAAATATGTGTTGTTACAATAAATAACAAGAGCTTGTGCATACATTAAGTCTTGATTTCTTAGATTTTTGGAATTTGAGATCCAAAAGAATTCAGAAACTAAGTTCATCAAAGACTTATAAAGAAAATAATAGTATAAAATAAATCATTGGAGTATTTAATATATGAACACAAATTTATAATTGAATATAAGTTGAATATAAGACCAAATTTCGAAAGTAAAATACTATGAGAATAATCATCTAAATAGAACTAACAACTACAAGGTCAAATAATAAATTGTGATATGGTTTATCCACAATTATAATAACTAGGAAACATATTAAGATACAATAAACACTATAATGTTATGCATAATACATACAATACAACTATAAATTTATAAGATAAAATCCAATAAGATATATCTATAATTCTTTTGTAGATAGTATGTATGTCTAAGCTATATAGAGACTTCTTTTCGGCCCATATTTATCTTTAACTAGTTGAAAAGTCATGACCACTCATTAATTAACATGTTTCTTTATTAATCATTAATCACTTATTAGTTAAGTATGTAATCCACAACAATATATCTTTTATGTTTACATTGACCCTTACAAATCATAATGATTTTTAACATAGGTTGTTTTCTTGGTATAATAAATTCATTTCAATAC
Source organism: Gnetum montanum (assembly GCA_015680685.1). Taxonomy (NCBI): domain Eukaryota; kingdom Viridiplantae; phylum Streptophyta; class Gnetopsida; order Gnetales; family Gnetaceae; genus Gnetum; species Gnetum montanum. The sequence goes on along the minus strand of MNCI01023323.1, from coordinate 18,054 downwards.
ATTAATCTTCCTAATTATTTTTTGTAATTCAAACTCCACCCATGACATAAGGTTAATATAGAAAGTTAAGATATAAGATACCAAATGTGGATATTATTTGATAAGTAGAAGGATTGTATTTGCTACTTAATTTCCTATTTCAAAATCTTAAACCATTAACACATTGATCCAACCATATCTTAGTATGAGGACAATCATTAAGCACTAAAAGATGTCTACCTTCGTAATCGTAAAAATTAATTGTATTAATATAGGTTTCTCATTATGCTTTGTAGTTGTTGTAACAACAAGAAGGAAAAGTATATATTTGATACCTTGTCTTCCTAAATAGAGTTGACAATATCTTTAAATGTGTAGACAAGGTTAACCTAAATGATACCAATCATATCTATTAAGCTATCATCCATCATGATTTTGAAGTAAAATGGCAAAGACTTAACAAACATCGTAGAAACTTATAATGTCCATCATAATATTGGTACATAAATCAACTATTAAAAAAACATTGTAGCACCACCTTGATCACATCAAAATCAATTTGTGAAGGTTGAAAATTCAATAGAAGCCTTGATTTTGTAAATTCCTGAAGTAGCTCTTGCAATAGGTAATTCATAAATTTAGGATCATATTTATGAAATTTAACACTATAATTTAATACCATGACCTCAATGATCTCTTTATCATTACGTTCAAGCTTAAGTAACCATGGAAATTATTCAACCACATGATAATCAATAGTGAGGTGATTTGACTATAGAGAGCTATCTCAAACATACATAAAGATTGTCTATGAAGGCAGTTCAAGGATTGGACCTTATTGGCTAATTTCAAAGTTCTCTTATTTTACACTATTTCTCTTAGTAATGATAGAATAACATATAATACATAGAAACCATGTGTCTTCTCATAAATTAATAATAATATAGTAATCAATGATAAATACAAGCTAATTACTACTTTATTTGAAATACTAGAGAGTTGCAACAATTCACAAAGTTTGAATATGTGTTAGAATAATAATTTCTTAAAGCTTTGTACAATGTATACTACTTTGGGATCTTGATTGGTATTTTTATTAGATGTTCTTTATAAAAAATAAATTTTCCATATGTAGCTTATCCCATTTTTTGGGATAAGGTTAGGATAATGATAATGATGAGGACTAATTTATTAAAAACCTTCAAGTTTTATTATCTAGATAGAAATATATGGTATTTTTAATATTTCTTACATAGTCTTCTTCTCTTTTTGGTTATTCATTAATATATGATTTTTAAAAGCTTTAACCTGTTTCTTATTCTTTTAGTGGTTATCAAATTTCTTTTTTAAAATTATTACTTTTTACCTTACTTTATTCTTTTTGATCTACCATAATTTATTATTTATTGTTGATTTCAATATCCATAATTGAGGTGTTATTTCTAATGACATCAAATCCTACAAAAAAACCTTGCTTCTCGATGCCACATACTTAAAATCAAGGTTTCACAATTTTGTTAACCTAGCATTCATATCTTGAAAGATGTGTTTGATTAGGCTCATATCAATGATTAAGAGATCATAAAAATAGGTAGATCTATCAAAAATAGAGTGATCATCCACCCTACCACCTTTCCTTTTCTCAATAACATGACCATGGTACATGTGGGCATGACTATTTTTTTCATTATCACCTCTAGTTTGATCTTAATTCTAGATTTGGCAATACTTAATTATCTTTCTTGATGCATAGATTAGTTGGAACCTTTTAAAAGTAAGAATAATACCATTTATGTCATTTTCATAGAAGCTTTCATCTTCAATTCTTAGTTTAAGGAAGAAATATTTACCCTTTACATTTATGTTTATAAATCTAATAGACTTATAAGCGTCAGAAGATTCACTCCCTAGTGGAGTTTGATAATTCATGGTTACCTATAAGTGAAATTCCATTACTTCCATATAGTCCTCCAAACACTACATCTTTACCTTAGAGTCTTGATGTTTCTAGATAAGTCTAAGAAGGTCATTAGAAAAGGTAATTTTATGTTTCTTACTAAATTCTTTGGCAAATAGGTTAGTACCATATGAATTATAAATTTAATTTTTATTGTTTATTATATTCAATGCTATAGTAATATATAATTAAATATGATCCTTGGTTGAACTCTAAAAATTGAGATAATTTTTTGTTGGACTTCTATTTTTTTATGCATGAATTTATATAATTCCTTGATGAGAATTCCAACTACTTATACAACTTTGATTACTATCATGGGCCTATGTAGCATGGAATAAAAGTTTTACCAAATGTTGTTTTGAACATTTTGATGTTCTACATTTCCAACTTATTACTTATGACATTGATGATATGAGCTATTGATATGATGTAAATGTTATTATTGTCACTTCCATGAATTACTTATTACTATTATAAATCAACATTAGAAAATGGCGGAGATGGCAGGAGCAGAGATAGCAGGAGTGAGGATAGTAGGAGCAGAGATAGCAGGTGTGGAGACAGCGGGAGCGAAGGTACGAGCAGAGGCCATAGGATGGGATGCAAGAGGGACGGTCAGACTAGTAGACGCAGACACCGGGGGGAGAGGTAGAAGGATAGAGACATCGGGGAATGCTGCAGAGATGAAGTAGCACTGAGGATCAAAGTTAGAAGCCCAGACGCAGACACGGTGGCTAGACTGGAATGTAGCCTAATAGGAAAATTTTTGTTTGAATGGGCATGACCTCACATCGATCTGATCCGGCGTTGGGCCCAAAATGCTTGGGGGTTAGACTCAGTGACGGTTACCTGCCTGGCAGGCGATCGTCTCCTATTCTATTTTACCTCTATGGAGGAGCGAGAGAAAATCCTGGTGGGAGGACCTTGGTTCTATGGGGCGCACAGGCTAGCTCTGGCATCCTGGTGCCTGGGAGCCTATCGAGACCCAGCCCTATTTGAGCAAGTGCTGGTTTGGGTACAGCTGTATGGCCTTCCCCTCGAATACTGGTCAACATTGTTTCTGCGATCGCTGGCAGATCTGTTTGGCGAGTTCATCAAGTTTGACCACTCCACTGCTGTTATGGATCACTTGGGGTTCGCGAGGTTCTGCGTCTGGTGACCTCTCCTAACGAAGGAGCCAGTCAAGGAGCTAGTCCTCGTCACGGACCTCGACGAAGAGCGGGTCTGGGTTCTGTTTGAAAACTAGCCAATGTCTCAGGCCCAGTAGAGGGATGCTTGGATGGGGAGCGACCTGGGCCACCCAGACAATTACACGGCCAGACCAAATGACGGTTGGTGTCTTATTAGAAAGAAAGGCCAAGTCGCCAACAAGAAACTGCTGGCACCCAAAGGTGGGGCTCGGTGTCCGGGGATGGGATCCACTTTGTAGGGAGTGGTCTCCAAGGCTACACCAAGCGGGGGGCCACTCCCTAGTCCTGGGAGACAGTAAGACCAACTTTTGAAGGATGCTCACCGTGTGGGGCCATCGGAGATGGGTCGGGTTTCCGCGGCTGGTGAGACGAGTAAGTCCTATTTCCACGCGTTGGTTGGGACCGGTGCTCTACACTTCGCAGGTGCCCAGCTGACACACACTCAGACAGGGGCAGAGCCATGGAAGGGATCCCACGGAATGCCCCACATCCCTAGGTCGGAGGGGGCGGGTCCTTCCGAAGGTGGTTTGTCCCTGCCACCAGTCATGGACTGGATTAACACTAGTTAGGGTTCGGCGCCGCCCATCTCCCCTCTCGAAGAGACAAGGAGCCTACGCAAACAAGGAATGATGGTATCCCTTCACATGGAAAAGGTAGGATGACCGGAAAACCACATCCATTGACACAAGGACATGCAGCTTTTTGTTGATTTGGGAGTGCAGCCCATGCTCCAGGAGGTTTACCGGCGTCCCATATCTCCATGAAAGTCCTTTCCTGGAATTGCAGGGGCCAGGGTACCACATACAAATGACATACCCTGCATTGTTTAGTGCGAGATGAGAAGTGCGACATTGTATGCCTACAAGAAATACAACTTTAGCAGAAGGAGGCTTAGTCGCTACTTTGGTCTGGGTGGCACAGCCACCTGGCGCCTAGCAGGGGGTGCGCAGGTGGTCTCGCGATCCTAACCAGGGTGGACTCGTATGTCCTGAATATGTCTGACTGGTGCATTACAGTGCACCTGCCTAGGCCGGACGTGTGTGTTACCAATGTTTACGAAGCACAGGGATGGCAGGCACACCTTCAAGAGCTCTCTCGGGTCGCGGGGCTGGTTCCCAAAAAGGCCAGCTGGTTACTGACCGACGATTTCAACCAGAGGCTCTTTAGCTAGGAGAAGATCAGTGACAATTTGGTGGAGCCCCCAGGGGCAACCAAAATGCTCGCGCTATTATAGCAGAATGACCTGACCGACATGGAAATCATGGGCTACAAGTACACCTGGAGCAACTGCAGGCAAGGCACCGCGAGGGTCCAATCCCGTAATGACCGGGTGTGGGTTAGTCAGAAGTTACTGAACGATTGGGATATCCACGTCTACAGAGGTGCCCGCATGGCCTCTAACCACTGGCCCATCCTCTGCCAACCGGAGTGGGGAGAGTTCCAGCGACCCCATCCCTTCCAATTTGAACGCACCTGGATTCGCAAGCCGTGGCTAGAAAAATTGGTGCAGGACATCTAGCAAAATTACACTGCCTCGGATGACCAGCACGAATTTTTGAAGAATGGGTTGAAGACCCTAAAAAAAAATTCAAAATATTGGCCTTGTCCAGAAATATAGCTTCAAAACCTACCGAAGCCATCTCTAGGCTAAACTACAGGATATCCAGTCATAGCAAGAGCACCAGGAGCATGGTGTAGACCATATAGGGGAGGAACTCGCCCTGCAGGCTGAGCTTCAACTTCTGTACCATGAGCAGGAGGAGTACTAGCGCCAATGGGCCCATGTGCAATGGCTGAGGGTAGGGGATCTGCACACAAAATTTTTCTTTTCTGCTACGAAGGTGCACCGTGGAGCCCAGCATCGATCGATGCAACGCCTCATGTAGGGAGAATTGCATCCGCGCTCTGGGCCGATAGCCTCTTGCATTACTGGCAACAGGTCTGGAAGTGGCAGCCAAAGAACCTGATTTCTGTGCCAGTGGAAAAAATTCTAAATCTCGGTGATAATTTTCGGGTACTGTAGCCATTTTCGTGCTAGGAGCTTTGCAATGCGCTGCAGAAAATGCTGAGAGACAAGGCACCAAGGCCAGATGGCTAGCCCATTGAATTGTTCGGTGAATTCGAGGACGTCCTTGGGAAAGACCTACTTGATGCTTTCAACCACATGTTGGTGTGGCATTAGGTCTGAAAAGAAATCAGCTGCTCTTGTGTGGTATTGCTGTTGAAGATGGAAAATCCCACCTCCCTAGGCCATTTCCACCCCATCGGTGTCTGTAACTCCCTGCTCATGGCCAGACTGTGACCGCTCATGATGTGTCTTGTGGGTAAGAACCAGGCCACTTTTATGAAGGGCCATCACCTTCAAGACTAGGTCTTGCTGCTCTAGGAAATTCAACACTCCCTTCAGGTAGCCAAATTACCGGGCCTCTACATCAAGTTGGACATTACAAAGGCCTACGATTCCGTCAGTTGGGCCACCTTGCGATCAGTGCTGCACGATAAAGGGTTTGACAAATATTTTGTCGACCTCTACCTGTAGATCTAGCAGGGAGGGTGGTACTCATTAGATATTGATGGAAAATTATGGGGCTTTCATGGGACTAGACGCGGGCTTCGTCAAGGAGACCCTCTCTCCCCGCTCCTCTTCCTGATGATGATGGACCTCCTGCAAACATACTGTATGGAAGAAGGGTTCCAGGGGTTAAATGTGCATGGCATCCCATGTCTCACTGCCCATTTCATGGATGATACCATGATCTACACCAGGGCCACAGTTCCACAGGCCAGGGCATTTCTAAAGGCGCTGGATCGGCTACGCCGGGAGGTGGGCCCGGCGCCCAACCCCGGGAAATCGGCTTTATATTTCACCCACACTCATCCCTCAGTACGCAACAAAGTCATCCAAATCCTGGGGATTCTCCCGGGGGAGGTGGATGACAAGTATCTGGGCAATCCCATGCATAGCTGGCACAGACAACATACTTGGCAGACGCTCATTGCGCGAATTCCTATGACGCACGGCACACTGGATGAATAATTTCCTATCCCGTAAGGGGAAGATGGTGCTGGCATCCACAGTGTTGGGAGCCATGGTGAGGTTTTCTGCCTCGATGGCCTCCCTACCCTTGGGTGTTGCCACCAAGATTGACCAGATTATTCAGGATTTTGTGTGGTCTGGCGACAAGGGAGGAAAGAAGATGTGCCTGTTGGCTTGGACAAAAATTGGGCGGCCCCATTATGTCAGGGGGGTTGGCCTCCTCCCCTTCACGCTTGAGGTGGCCTTAGGGCATCATAGACTCCTTCAGCGCCTGTCCACAAACAATGAGGACCCCTCCCTCTAGGTTCAAATCCTAAGGAAGAAATACAGGCCCTAGACGGCGGTCAATTCCGACTCCCACATTTGGAGGTAGCTCTACGCGTAGGCTAGATCGATGGGCAGTGCTGAGGAGATCTCTTTGCACCCTCGTCAGCTCCTGTAGAAACTGTTCCCAACAGATCTGCGCTGGATGCCGTTGTGGAAGGGTATCCTCCCAGAAAAAATTAAAACCTTTGGGTGGCTGATCCTCCACCAAGCCCTCCCAGTTCATGTTGCTCTGCAGTCACAAGGCCTGGCCATTAGTACCCAGTGCCCTCTATGTAATCAACATGCAGAAATGCTACAGCACTTTGTTGATGAGTGCCATGTGACCATGCAGTTATGGAGAACGGCGGGGCTCCACACTCTAGAATTCTCCGGCAATTCGTCCACGCTGGCGGCGCTATGGATCCTATTGCGGGCCAAGAATGATTGCATTTTTAAAGGAGCGGCACTCCCTCCTGTGAGCGTTCTTTCCAACAAGATATGTAATTTATGGCACAAAATTACCTCCGCTATGGCTCCTCCCACCCCCTTCGAACCTCCTGTCGCCAGTCCCCATATTCAGCTGGAGCTAGAACAGCTGCAAGAGCGAACAGAGCGGGTTTTTGGGGGGATCACTTTACAAAATAGGACCACCCCCCATGACACTAACCAGGGACTGATGCCGCAGGGACAAACCCTGGAGGAGGAGAGGCAAGAGCTTAAAGATGGAACCACTAACATTCCCGGGGAGCAAAGCCTGAACCTCCCTATGCAGGGTTGGATTGAGGGCGTCCCCAACAATCGCAAGACTGGCATCTCCTAGATTATTGAAGAAAATTGACGCTACCGAGTGGCCAGGTCAGGGCAGCCTAGTACTAGCAGCAACTAATTCCTGCCCATGTCTCCCAGTCGATTGCTGGCGCGGGTGGACATGGCACCCTAGGGGGGGTTTCCTTTGGGAAGTTTCGATATCTAACCTTGGAGGTTTGGTTGGCCTTTCGCCGGCTGGAATGCCAATGGTGGGGTGGTCCTAGGGGAGCTCCCTATGATTTCCTTGGCCGGAGTGGGGCCAGCGGCCCTGGCCCGCACTGTACAGCTGTATAGCGCTTTTTTTTTGGAATATACATATGCTTGACCTTTTTCAAAAAAAAAAAATTTACTATTATGAAAATTTAGCAATAGTCTCAAATTATTTGATTTTCTCATATAGAAATTGAAACTATTCTTATTTGTATAAATGAATTAATAACTTAATCCTTTAAAAATATTTTATAATGAGACATGGAACTAAAACTAAAAAATTTATTATATTCTTAGAGATTAAATAATAGATTTATAGTATGAACTCAGTATGTATCTTAAGTACAAGAAGCATACTACTAATAAAAATGACATAATAGAAAAGAAGGCAAAGAAGGCACTTAAAACAACTAAACAAGATATATATAAGGCTCACTTAGATTTATTATTATCTAAATTTGCATTGGTTGAGGAAATAATCATTCATATCATGTAGTTAAAAAATAAAAATAAAAATTTATAAGATTAAAATACAAAGATGTTATACAAATTATTTGAAGCTATGGAGAAAATGGCAAAGGTTTTTGGTTAAAATGAGGAGATCTTACATTGAATAAATGCTATTGAAGGTAAGTTTGCTGAAGAGCGTGATGTAGATCAAGAGGTGCAAAGTAATCTAAAGCATACCAACATAGAAAAAGTAACATCTAAGGTAATAAGAAAAGAAGAGACAAAGTAATCTAGGGCCTTAAACCTTAAATTTATTAAAGTACATGAGACTTGAGATAAAAATGTCATGGAAACAATAAAATAAATAGGGACAAAAGAGATATTCATCCCTAAATAGCTAATCAAAAAGGAATTATGAGTAGGAAATAAGGGTGAAATACCCCCACACTATTTGGATAAGATTTTGTATTTTTGAAGCTAAAGAGATAATTTGAGAGTAATGTCAGCATCTATGTGATTAAAAAATTTGGGTAAATAAAGAGTTGACTAAACGTGAATTGCCAAAGCATGTTGAGGAATGATAGAATGTTAAAGTAGCTCAAAATATCAAAATGTACAAATATTTAAATGCAAAAAAATGTTGCAGTTATTATCAATATAAGGTATGTTAAAAATGTTTCAAAAAACATACAGAAGCTTTACACTCTAGATACTAAAATATTAAAGGATCAATTGCTTCTAAAGTAGTAGTACTTGTTTTGCTTCCTTTCAGAATTTTGGATTAACTGAAACATGGAAGATAAAATATTATACATAGTTTGCTATTCCAATTTTTCAAAAATATTCAATTAAAAATAAGAATACAAGAAAGTGAGGAAGAGTCTCTAGGGGTATTGCATATCTAGTGGGAGATGAGATTATGTGTTATGTAGATTTCTATTAAATTGATGAGCATAAGAAATATGTATCATTAAAAATTATAGCTTTAGAAAGTATTATCTTTCTTAATTTTTATTACTTTACTCCATAAAACTATTTTATTTATGATAGCCTAGAACATTCTAAAGAATACCCATTACAATATTTAGGAAATGATATTACTAAACTTGCTGATACTGGAAAAGTAATTATTTGTGGATATTATAATGCTTGCATTGCTTCTAAAGAAGTTCTAGTTTTGGACAAATGTAGAATAGATTTCAATTATTTACTATATGAAGATTACCTCTCAAGCACATTTATACATTACTCAAACTAAAATGGAAGAAGGGTTAGCTTGTCTAGCTTCTGGGAAAGCCATAGATGCTTTAGGTTTGTATGCAAAGTTAATTAAGTGAGGAGAAACCATAGTTTATATAGAAGTTTGTAAGATTTTAAATATAACTCTCCAAAATGATCTTTTAGAAGATTAATGCATTAGTAGAGCAATTATGTTATTTAGAAATTATGATAAAATAATATCAACATTTATAGGATCATTATGATTAGTCACCTCCTTATAAAATTATTAGAAAATATCCTTGAGAAAAGGTTTAATAGTTGAATTCAATTATATAATGTTTGGACAAGTTCACAAGTAGGTTTCAAGTAACATTACTATTATTGTACTAAGGATCATCATAGTTCAAAATCCAACATAACCTAAAATGAAATTGAGCCAAGTAATCTAATGGTAACTAAACAATCTAGGAAAACTAATTTTTCAATTAATCTCCCTCAAATTGAAAGGAACTTATGGGTTGTTGGAGAAATCCAACTACATGAGCTAAACAATTTTGTGAAATGTTAGTAAATATTAAGGGGAAGAAAATGTGTATGTGTGGAATATTTGAGAAAAAATTAAAATAATAGAAAATTCATATAACTTAGAGAAAAATAAAAGAACATATATGTGCAGTGTAGAATAAGATAAAACTATCGTGCATATGACTAGTAGTAAAAATGATCAAATATAGAATGTGAATTAAAGTAGATATAGAAAAGCTAGGTCCTGAAGAAAAAAACTAAAAATAGATTTGAAATGGATCTATATAAAATTAAAAGAAAAGCTAAAAAGAAAAAATTCAAGTTATAAGAGAAATGAAAGAATGGAAACTTGCTAAAAATGTTCTACAGATATACCATGAATCAAAGGTATTTGATAAGGAGCTGTATTATCCTATTCTTTCTCCGATGCAAGTACCTAATGTAAATCTAATAAGAACTCTTGTATATTTAGAAGCTATTTGAATAAACGTATGGACTAGATTGGTGTGTTGACCTATTTTCAAGAAACTCTCGATGTATTGGGTGGAAAACATAAATGGGATACAATATGTCTATAGGGAAAAGGGAGGATGAAAAATTAGAGGCATTGATAACTTTAGTGGGAAATGAGTTGTTCTAAATAAAGATATATTCTTTGAAAAGATTTCCAAATCATTGATCATCTAGAAAGTCAACTATATTAAGTTCTAGAGATAGTTAATAAAGCAACTACTCTTGAATGTTAATCGAAATTTCAATAGCTAATCCAAAAGATGCCAACCCTCAAAAATCCAACCCCTTTCTATTTAGAGGCATCCTCCTATTTATAGGCCAAAAATGTTACATAGATTATGAAGAAACAACACATTGGAACCCATAGAATCTTCTAGAATATTCTAAAAGATATTGAATTAGAGAATTGATGTTCAAATAGTTGATGTGAAAATTGACTTTGGACATCAAATCTAGGATTAACTATAGACATCAAAAGGCTAGCTAATGTTGAACATCAAAAA
>MNCI01023320.1:29802-40012 GCA_015680685.1 Gnetum montanum | reverse complement strand
GTAGTTGGTCCATGGTTCTGAGTGGCCCTTAGGTCATGGTTTGCTTAGATACCAATTATGACATCCCATCCCTGGATGTCATGGTAAACATCAAATATATGATATATTAGAGATTATGTGTATGAAGAAAATATACCAAATGCAAAATGTATGTGATATTTAACATTATGTATAAGGAAATAATAGGGAAAATGCAGAAAGAGAAAGAAAAGGATGTTTTATTGATATAGAATAGTTTGTCCAAATCATGCTCTGAGGATGTTCTTGCAGTTTTCTTCCTTTGAAAATTATCCCTTAGAGGCAATCCAGCACTGCCACCATGGTTAGGCCGATAACCTAGCTAGAAGAAATGGCTAGTCCACTTCCTATCCCAATTCACTTGGCTCCTATGAATTTCTTGTACTGGCTCTGCCACTTCATGTTGGCACGACCTCTAACCTTAGGTACAAATTCCTTAGGTCAAAACCCCAAAGATTATCTTAAGAAACATGTTTGTTATTATAGCATGCCCTTTCAAGTATCGATTATAACGACCCTTTCAGGTCTTGGTAAGACAACAATAACACTTATTATGAAGAGACACCATCTCCATTAGGCAACAGCATCATTTGGGAATGGGGATGTGACAGTGGAGATAGATCAAATTTTTGTGGTTCATGAATTCTTTGATGCATTCTAGTCAAAATTACTGAGTTTGCCATTGAGACAAGAGATTGTGTTTGATATTGAACTTAAACTTGGTTCAAAGCATATTTCAAAGGCTCCACACATGATGTCTCCCATAGAGCTAGTAGAGCTAAAGATTCAGCTATAGGAATTGCTAGAAAAAGGGCTTATTCAACCTAGTGTATCACCATGGGGTGCACTAGTGCTATTTATAAAAAGAAGAATGGGGATTTATAGCTATGCATAGATTATAGGTAGCTAAACCAAGTGACTATGAAAAATAAATATCCTCTACCACACACTAATGACTTGTTTGACCAACTTCGAGGAGCTCATGTATTCTAAAAGATTGATCTCAAGTCTAGGTATCATCAAGTATGGGTTCGTGAACAAGATTTATGAAAGAAAACATTCAAAACATGGTATGGTCATTATGAGTTTTTAGTGTTTCCCTTTAGGTTGACAAACATACTAGCATTTTTCATGTACCTCATGAACAATGTGCTGTGACCATTCCTAGATTAGTTTGTAATTGTGTTCATAGATATTCTCTTGATGAGTAATTACATGTAGAGCACTTGCATATGGTCTTATAGACTTTGAGAAGGTACCTACTATATGCTCAGCCATCCAAGTGTTCATTTTGTCAATTAGAGATTAAGTTCTTGGGACATGTGGTGTCAAGAGCTGGTATCTTTGTGGATCCTAGAAAGATTGCAGTCATTCATAATTGGCCTATGCCATAATCAATAGTGGAGGTACATAGCTTCTTGGGATTAGTAGGATATTGCCAAAGGTTTGTGAAACATTTTTCTTTCATAGCATCTCCTTTGACTTGATTGTTGAGGAAGGAGGCTAACTTTACTTGGGGCCTAGCTTGTCAAGCTACATTTGAAGAGCTGAAGCATAGATTGGTGACTACTCCAATGCTAATATATCCTATACTAGGACATACATATGATGTTAGTACTGATGTTTCAAGGGATGGATTTGCTTTTGTGTTGATGCAGCATGGATAGGTTGTGGCTTATGCATCTCATCAATTGAGGCCACATGAAACTAGCTATCCCGTGAATGATCTAGATTTGGGTGCTGTGATATTCACATTGAAGATTTGGTAGCATTATCTATATGAGGAGTAGGTTACTATTTGGACTAACCATAGGAGCCTCCAATATCTTATGAGTCAGCCATAGTTAAACTTCCAGTAGTGTAGATAGGTGGAGCTACTTATTGATTTTGATTTCACTATTAAATATAGGTTTAGCAAGACTAATAAAGTAGCAAATGCATTGAGTAGGGTGGTGAGTAAGTTTAATAACTTAACAATCCAATCAGATTTGCAAGAGCAAATATGAGAGCAACAGCAACATGATTCATGGTGTCAAGAATTGAAGCAACAAATTGCCTTTGATGGAATGCTCTTTGTGGATAGTCATAGAGTGTTATGGAGGGATGGTCAAGCATGTGTTCTAGAAGCTCTACAAATTTAGTTGATGGATGAGGCCCACATGAGTAGATACCAAATGCATCCAAGTAGTTAGAAAATCTACTAGAGTTTATGACAGATGTATTGGTGGCATAGTATGAAGAGGAATGTAGGAGAGTATGTATCTTGATGTTTAATTTACTAGCAAGTGAAGATAGAACATCAGATACCTAGGGGATATTTGCATTTCCACGATATTCCTTAGTGGAAATGGAATGTAATTGGTATGGATTTCATTGTTGGTCTTTCATGAGCTCATAATGGCTGTGATGCCTTATTAGTAGTTGTTGATTTGTTGACAAAGTTTGCCCATTTTCTTACCACATGATCATTAGTAAGTCTAGTAGAAACTGCAGATCTCTTTGTTGTAGAGATAGTGTGGTTGCATGGTATGCCACGACAGATTATTAGTGATAAAGATGCTTGATTCATGTCACATTTTTTACAGGAATTTCAGAAGGAGATGGATACAAAGCTAAATATGAGTTTGGCATATCATCCACAAATTGATGGTCAAACTGAGTGGGTGAATCATATTCTAGAAGACATGTTAAAAGCCTATGCTTCGTAGTATAGAGAAGGTTGGGATTGGATGCTACCATTATCTAAATTTGCACATAATAATAGTTATCAGGAGATTTTTCAGGTAGCACCATATGAGATTTTATATGATAGGCCATGTAGAATACCTTTATGTTGGGATACCATAAAAGATTGTTAGTAGGTAAGCACAAATTTGGTGAGTCATACTATAGAGCAGATTCAGAAGAATCAAGATAGATTGAGAGCTGCACATGATAGGTAGGCAACATATGTCAATTGGCATTGAAGGCCACTAGAGTTTGTAGTTAGAGATAATGTATTTCTTCGTGTTTCTTCCTTGAAAGGCCTTACCTGATTTGGCTGAAAAGGAAAATTGACTCCTAGATACATTGGTCCATTTTAGGTGTTACAGCGAATTGGGAGAGTGCCTATCGGATATCATTACCTCCTCATTTGGCCCATGTCCATGACGTATTTCATGTATCTATGCTACGATGTTATGTTCTTGATGAGCATCATGTGATTTACCATTCAAGGATACATCTACAATTTGATGTCAATTATGTTGAGAAGCTAGTAGAGATTGTTGATTGTATGTTGCGATAGCTACGTAGTAAATTTATACCTATGGTTAAGATTTTATGGAGTAGACATGAAGCTTTAGAGGCTACTTGGGAGGTGGGGACTGATATGCATGAGGGGAGAGTATTATATCCCATTCAAAGACATTAGGTATGGTCATACACTTATAATTTATACATTATGTGTGGAGTCTTAGTGGGTTTTCAAGGATGAGTTAATGCAATATAAATGTATTTTATATGTTATAAGGCTTCGTCTTTATGTTATGATTATGATGTCTTTACATGCTTAACTAATGTGATTATGTACACTAGCCCTATGTGATGTGTTAGATGGGTGAGGTTGCTAGCAGGGATGTTGGATTGGAGTACAAGAGCACCTATCCAATATGTCTTTATGCTTTATGTGTGATTTTGGTATTTATGCATTTGCACTATAGCACTATGTTGTGTGATGTTCAAGTGTGATTTTGGCATGTAAATGTATAGAGCATTTGATAAGGATCTTGTAGGTTTAAATCGATTTTGATTTAGAGTCCTAGTGTATTTGTTATGCATGATTAAACTTCATAACATTAGTTGTGAAGGAAAAAATAAAGATTGCTTATGAAAATAGTTCATTTAAAAACATAATAAAAAAATCAAAAGGAAAAAATAAAAAGTGAACTCATGTCACATGAGAGAAGAAGCTTATCATTGGTTTTGGTTTTAATAAAAAAACGTATAGTAAAAAGTATAGGTTATATTTTAGTTTTTTTTCTACCCACCACCTCACCATCGCTTCTCCATAGAAATTGGGTTTTGGGTTTCTATTTTTTTTTGTGTGGGTGTGTTCACATTAATAGAAATGCATAGGAGACTATTCTTTCATTTTTCTTTCTTCTTTCTTCTTTTGTTCCACATTTTTCTGAACTTTGAGCTTTGTGGATGATTTTTGCTTTCTCTGAACCTAGATTTGAGATTGTTGCAATCATATTTACATGGGTGCAGAACTTGTCGAGAGAAAAACAAAGTCTTGCTAGATTTTTAATAGTTTTATGCTTGTTTCAACCTTTCTACCCCAATAATTTTAATTGTTGGGTTGCTTTTACCTTTTTCTTATATTTTTATACTAGATTAGTATATGTGATTATGCAATGTGGGCATGCGGGATAGATAGCTCATAGATTGAGCTTGGACTTGTTATTTTTCCTATTTCTCAAAATTGTCCAATCTTGGTTATGAATTGTCTAGTAATATATATGTGATGTATGGTATGATGTGGACTTGTAGAATATGATATGTGATGTTGATAAGATTGGTATGACTGGAATATGATATTTTTGGGACCTATTGGGGCACGAGTTCCTGGTGGTAATTAAATATTATGTTATTAAGACTTTGAATGCACATAACTTTGCTTCTAGGAGTTTAATTTAGGTAAAATTAGTGTCATTGGGATCATTTTGGGAAGTACTTTCTAATCGTGAGATTGGTTTTCTCTTTGGGCATATATCATTTTGAAGGTTATTATAGCATTCATTTGTGTGGAATTACATGCAATTTGAGAAATGTGATATTGTTTTATCATATCATAGTATTAATCTTGTTTTTTCAAATCGTGATATTGTTTTCACAGAATAAATATATCTGTTAAGTGTGGATATATGTGGTTATGTTATGTTTGTTTGGATGTCTTGTGCTTATGGCATGCATTGGCTTAAGCTAGCCAAAATGTGTACATGTCTTCATGATGACACTTGTGACGGTTGTTGGTAGGTGGTGCTAGCATGAGCATGTCAACTAGTTGGTGATGAGGCATCTTGGAGATAGTATGGATTGACTTCGACTGTGATGCATTGGTGAGGATCCTATCTTAGGACTCATCTTGAGAGTGGGAGAGCATAGGTGTGTTTGTCCCTATGGCTAGTACATGACATAGGTGTATTTGTCCTTATCGCTAGTCCTCTAGAAGGTTAGTGGTTGTGAGTCATAGATTGATGGACCCTAGCACCCGTTGGATAAATAAAAGAGTAATAAAAGACCTACATGCAATAGCTTTATGAGTACTTATGGCAATGTTTCACATGTTGTATTGAGTGAAAATATGCTAGCAACCACATGGGCTATGTATATGATATTATTGATTTGTGAGTCATATCATTGATTATGATTATGTGGATCATTAACTATTTAACAATATATCATGGGTATGATGACATGGGCATGATGGATGATGTCAGACTATGGATTTATTTGTGATTGTATGATAGCCATCTATCCTTTTCGATAATGATTATGTTAACATTATAGGAGATATGGTGTGTGTGTTGTTTTGAGCATGTGTAAGACTAACAGTTATTGCAGGTTGCCTTGTATCCCACTCCTTTCCTCTAGTGCAACATTTTTCGACCATCTAGCACGGGAAGTGTAAAGGCTTCCCACTCAGTTGTGTACTAACTTTATTGAATTACAAGTGAAGGGCGTAGGAACCTAGATGAGCATGGAGAGGGAGAGTAGAGGAGGGAAAAATTTTCAATGCTTAGTTAATATATATTTTCATGTATAGTAATATGGACCATGTATTGTTGTATGAAATTCTCTGTACTCTTATATATACAATGATGATGCTTATGTGTTTTTGTGTATTTTAGTAAACCAATGTAGTATGAAATTTCTATGTAATTTGACCTTCCTTAATATCATGTATTTTATTGATCATTGGTTTTTAGTTATCATACT
This sequence comes from Gnetum montanum, assembly GCA_015680685.1. Lineage (NCBI taxonomy): Eukaryota > Viridiplantae > Streptophyta > Gnetopsida > Gnetales > Gnetaceae > Gnetum > Gnetum montanum. The sequence continues at coordinate 34,012 of MNCI01023320.1, read as the reverse complement.
TCCATTGCAAGATGACTTGATCCTAGGCATCACCCTACCCTAGCTAGGGTGGGATGTTACAACCTAGGTGCACCCACTGAAAAAGATTAGGCCTTCATTCATCTACCAACCATCATGCTTGGTAGGATGAGCCTTGTAGTTCAAGATGATGATCTTTTTTTTATGACTCACAAATAGATTTGTCAAAAATATTTATGTGACAAAGTTGGGAGTAATGTAGCAACATACTTGCGAGTTAAAATCATAAAGAGACCACACATATTTTATGAGAGTAAAATTTTACAAAACCAATTAACAATTTTGTAATTAATAATTTTCCTTGGCCATGAATTTAGAAATTCTATTATTAAATTCTTTATTAATATTCCTTGTTATAATTAAGAATCTTTCTCTTTAGCAAAATTATTTTGTATTTAAAAAAACATGATTAAGTAAAAAGAAATGATCCTTTTGAATAAGATTTCATTAGTGAAATTCAAAGAATCCAATATTACATATCAAACACATTTTATGATTAATAAAGTGTTAGATTGTAAATAAAACTTTGTTGCATATAATGATACAACCTATTCATCTAATTTAAATATCAATGATAAGCCCATTCAATATCTCTCAAATTATTATAAAATACAGCAAAACAACTCTTCGAGGCATGGTTTTTTTTTCACCTAAAGCTTACTAGCACCTATATATTTATCTCTTGAAGAGTTACCTTAAAAATTTTACATGTCTAACTTCAAAACTACATTTGATCTAGAAAGCAGTCCTCTCTCTGTTAACAGTAATTTTGATTAGACAGTACAGACATCGTCAATTGTTTTGTTTTTCAGAATCAGATTCCTGGCATTAATTAGCAGAAATTAGGCAAGCAACCAATGTAGCATTTAACCATGAATGGTAAAGAACCTTCATGTATCAATGATACAAACATTAAAGTTAGTAGAAGACCTCCAACTGAGTAGAACATGCAACCAGGATTGCATTTGAAACATCCGAGATGGTGATGATTACTATAGGGTGGCCTTGCAGGTTCTGAGCACACCGAAGGATTTCGAGATTGAAGGAGGACTTCAGATAGAGAAAGGGTTTACAGCATATGAAGGTTCGCAAAAGACAAGGACAGTAACACAGATCTGTGTTATTTCTGAAAAGATGACTCTGAGGATCTTCTTACATTCACCTTAACAGGGGCCATGGCATCAATGTTGCTTATCTTTGCAGTTTACGTTCCCTTTCCTTCTTTGAAGACTACTTCAACCTGTTCTCAATTCTAAGTCACGGTTACCTATCATATGGGTAAGGGTACCTGTGTGCCTCCAATAATGTAGATGAGGAGTCAGAAATTGGGTACCTGTGTGCCTCCAATAATGTAGATGAGGAGGAGTCAGAAATTTAAAAACTTTTTTAAATCATATGGGTACGGTGCCTGTGTGCCTCCAATAATGTAGATGAGGAGTCTGAAATTTAAAAACTTTTTTAAATCATATGGTTACGGGTACCTGTGTGCCTCCAATAATGGAGATGAGTAGAAGTCTGAAATTTAAAAACTTTTTTAAATAGACAGCCAGCAACAATCATGGATGATAATGGAAAAATGATTATGAAAAAAGGAGACGAACACATGCAAACATGGTTGCGCTTAATAAATGGTTGCTTTAAATAAAAATCACGTAATATTAGTGGCATGGTGGCAGTTGCCGTCAATAAAAAAGTACGGACTAAATTTTTTGGGAATCATAAACTGATTCATATTAGGACATATGGATGGTTGGAATAATCATGTATCACCTTCCATCATCATCTAACATCATCTGAACCCTTTATTTCATCATTACATAACATCATTAAATTGATGTGGATCGTTTATGATTTGTCAAATCTGAACCCTTTATTTCATCATTACATAACATCATTAAATTGATGTGGATCGTTTATGATTTGTCAAATCATACGGAGTAAAATCTATGGTGGCAGAAAATCGTGAAAAGGCGAGGATAGAACGTGGCCTTGTTTTGGGCAAACGACCTAGAGTTTGTGTTGCATAAAATTTGGGCAAACGACCTGGAGTTTGTGTTGCATAAAAATTGGGCAAACGACCTAGAGTTTGTTGCATAAACACTAGTCAGACAATGATAAAACCATGGCCTGTTGTGGGCCAAAAAAGAAAAGTTGCAGAAAACAAAAATGATTGGCAGGCCAGGATAGAATGTAGCCTTGTGTTGGGCAAATGGCCTAGAATTTATGGTACATAAAAACTGGTCAGACAAGGATAAAACATTGCCAGTGGTGGGCCAGGAAAAACATATGGCAGAAAAGAGAACTATTAACAGGAACCTTTCCTGGGAAAAATATAGGGCGTAATGGTTGGCAAACGGGTTAGAATTTGTGGTAGAAAAAACTGATCAGTATAATGGAAACAAGAAAGGTTTGGGAGATGACACGAGGGTACTTTTAACATGGCCTTGGTGTTGGAAAAAAAATGCATATTAACCATCAGTAAACAAACATAGTAGTATAGAGTATATAACTTTTGGTTATTTATTAAGATAAACTTATGTAATTTTGAAATCTTTGCTTAATAGGTTTTATTATTTATTAGCGTCATTAATCGTCTATCCTTTCAAGTTTATTTATTAAAATGGAGAATTTCAATTTCAACTTGAGTTTTACATTAATTCTTTTTCACCATATCATTAAAGAATCTATGTAAATTTTTATTTGATTTATGTATTTTTCAATTTATTGCGCATGCATCATTGCCCATCTTCATAGATTTTCGAAACTGTTTGCACATTCATAATAAACGTGATTGATGTGTCAGACGATAACGTCGTCTGCACCAACTTTATGGTGCCCATATCTTTATAAATTTTGGAAACTGTATGTCATCAATATCTGTTCTGATTGATGTGTCAGACAACTTTGTGATGCCCATCTTCATTGTTTTTATAAACTGTTTGCTATGCGTGAGACGGTAACGGGTCTGCACCAACTTTGTATAGATTTTCGAAACTTTTTGCGACGTTCATAATAAATGTGATTCATGTGTGAGACAACGAACTTTGTGGTGTACAACGCTATCAAATTGAATGTCCAATTTTCACCTTAAATGTTCGGCTTAGAGTTTGCGTCGAACACGCAGAATTCGGTATCTTTAAATTTCCAATGCACAGCATGATTTTCTTCAGCGACAGAAAAACGGTTTGAAACATGGATCTCTGCTACTGCTTCTTGCCGCTTGTTGCCTCTTTTCTGAGCTTGATGCTGTTCCACTTTCTTTTTACAAAACACAACCTTAATCGAAGGTCTGCAAAGCTGAAGCTGCCGCCCAGTCCAAGAGCATGGCCTGTAATTGGGCACCTGCACCTGCTGTCCAAGCTCAATCACAGAGGTCTCCAAGACCTCTCTCGGAAATACGGCTCAATCTTTCTGCTGAGGCTGGGCCAAGTCAACACAGTTGTGGTTTCATCGGCAGAGATGGCTAAAACAATTCTGAAAACACAAGATCGCGTTTTCAGCAACAGAGCCAGCAGCAGCGCCACCGACAACCTGCTCTACGGCGGGTCCAATATCAGCTTTTCAGCCGACAATGACCGCTGGCGCCTGCTCAGGAAAATTGCAAGCACACACATGCTGGGACCAAAGGCAGTGAAATCACTGGTGCCCTTCGTAGAACGCCAGATCTCCAAGGTTCTGGTGGAGCCTCTTGTAGTAAAAGCTTCAACTTCGGATAAGCCCCAGGTGAGTTTGATTCATTACCCATTCATATCTCTGTAAGTAAAAGTAATCATTCATGATACGAAAGGGATGTGTGAACTCGTAATTTTGATATCATGCAGGTGGAGGTGAATTTGAGTGAGGCTGTTACAAAATTGTTGGGGACTATATTTTCTGGGAGTGTGTTGGGCGATGAGGACTGGGAGGAAGCCGTCGGGCTGCAGCAGTTCGTGGATGAGCGTTTATATTTGCTTGGGGCTCCTGATATTGGGGATTTTCTGCCATGGCTGGGATGGCTGGACCTTCAAGGCCTCCGTCGACGCCAAAAATTGTTCGTCAGGAAAACGGGAGAGATATATGACAAGGTAATCGCAGACCATGCTGCTAAACGGGGACAAAAGGATATCCGGATGCCCGATTTTGTTGATCTGGTGCTTGTTACGAGGGGCAGATCAGCGGAAACGCCATGAAGGTCCTCATCATTGTAAGTCTT
>MNCI01023320.1:7396-26029 GCA_015680685.1 Gnetum montanum | reverse complement strand
TATTATTTTTCTCTTTGGGCATATCTCATTTTGTAGGTTATTTTAGTGGTTATTTGTATGGAAGTACATGTCTTTTGAGAAATATGGTATTATTTTGTCATATTGAGGTCTTCATGTTTTTCTATTGCATCATGGTATTGTTTTCATGGAATGACTGTAACTATTAGGGGTGATGCTTATGACATGTGTTGGTTTAAGCTAGCCAAATTGTGTATATGTTTTCACGATGATGCTTGTGACGATCATTGGTGGGTGGTGCTAGCATGAGGGTGTGGACTGGTTGATGATGAGGTGCCCTAGAGGTAGTATGGATTGATCCCCCACTATGATGCATTAGTGAGGCCTCTATCTCAAACCTCATCTTGAGAGTGGGAGAGTGTAGGTATGTTCGTTCCTACAACTAGTCCATGGCATAGGTGTGTTCATTCCTATTGCCAGTCCTTTAGAAGGCTAGTGGTTGTGGTTCATAGGTTGATGGACCTTAGCACTAGTTGGATAAATAAAAGACCTACAAGTAATGGCTATTATGAGTACTCATGGCAACGTTTCACATGCTACACTAAGTGTGGATATGCTAGCTACCACGTGGGCTATGTATGTGATAGTATTGATTTGTGAGTTATATCGTTGAGAATAGGTGTTCTGTTTGGATTATGATTATGTGGATTCTGGACTATTTATGGTACATCCTAGGTATGATGACATGGGCATGATAGATGATGTTGAACCGTGACTTTGTTTATGCTTATATGATAGTACGTTAGCTTTATGGGTGATATGGTGTGTGTTGTTTTGAGCATGCATAAGATTAACAGTGGTTCCAAGTTACCTTGTATCCTACTCCTCTCCTCTAATGTAACACTTGTCGACCATCTAGTAGGAGAAGTGTAAATGCTTTCCACTTAGTTGTGTATGACTTGATTTAATTATAGGCATGATGAATCATGGTTTGCTAGGCCCCACTTTTAATACATGATATCATGATTCCTATGTTAGTCTATAAATATAGCACTTGGGTGCACAAGAAGGTGGTCATGGATAAGCTATTAGTTAGTCATTAGGATTCGAGAGTATTTTGTTAATTTTTAGTTCTTTTCCCAAGTGCATGCCCACAATGTGATGTTTGTAATTGTACGAAACCTTTGTTCATGTGTGATGTACTTGGACATGCACATAATCAGCAATAAAGATCAAGATTACTCCATCATTGTAGCATTCACTTAGTTTTTAATTGTTTAATTGTTGATTATTATTTATTGTTTCTTAGTTAATATTTCTTTATTATCATTTTCTATTTCTGTTGATAATGTAGAATGGGTACATCTTAATCACGAACATTTAAGTGTCACTACGTGGTAACCCAGTAGCATATCAAGTAGTGCTTCGAGTGATGTGTGCTTGGTAATTCCAAAAGTACTACATGAAGTCCAAGATGCATGCGGATGATTAAGGATGAATGCTCATCGCACTTAAGCTAGCTTAGATTTTATTTTCCATTGTTTATTAGTCTACTCAAGTTATTTCTCATTGTCTTTAGGAGTAGCATAATATTAGAAATCATATCATACACCTCACTTTGGACTAAACCATACATGACAAAGCAAATACTAGTCTAGTTGGGAAGATAGTGAACTACGATTAACGTGTAACTATCTAGGTACCACAACTAGTTTGTTTATGAAGTTTGACTGGATTGCATATACACACTCGTATTCGTATGGTTAAGCATAGGGATACCTAACCACTCATCATTGGCGCCATTGCCAGGGATGGTGCTAGTTATCTAGATTAGTTATATCATATAAGATCTCTATAACAAGGTATGATATATCTTTCAGATAAAAGAGATTAAATTAAATTCAATTAAGTCACACACGATTCAAAATAATGTCTTTTTCATAGGACAATGATAACACAACAACTAGTGAGGTAATTCATTGGAGAACTAACAAAATTTATGACAAAGAAGAAGTTTGGAGTACTCAATCTTATGTAGGAGTTACATATGTTCATAAACACCCCAACGATACTCAAGGACTCTTGTCATCCAACTTAGACACCTCTAGTGAGGATGGGACATCTCCTAGAACAAGGGGGCTTGTAAGGCCTAGGACCTTCTCAATGGTTAGCAAGAGTATATCAAGGGATGATTGGGAGACTTACAAAATTCATGATGAGTCTTTCAGTTCTCTCTATTCCTCTACTCTCTCAACATTAGGTTTTGACATAGATGATTATTCCTCTAGGGGTTGGCATAGCAATAAAAATCGAACACATAGGAAAAATCAGGAATGCCAACATGAACATAGACAACATCGTCTCAACTCACAAACTCACAACCTATTTAGTGAAGATGAACCCTTGCTAGCCACTAAGACCCTAATGCATATAACAAAGGCTATTCAAATATCCTATAGGTATCGTAAGGAAAGCCATCTACCCAGGCTTGATTTAAACAACTTTTCCAAGCTCTTAGGAGGCTATGATTTAGATCTGCAACAACATTTACAAGCCTTCTATGATGCCTATGCATGGAACAACATTTATAATGGGTGCCAAAGACATAGGCTCTTTTCTATGATACTCATTGACCAAGAAAAAGTATGGTATAGGTCTTTAAAGTCGAAATCAATTCACCATTGGCTGACAATGGTAGAACTCTTCAACGAAAGATATCAAACTTGTGCAAGAGTGTCAGCCTTGAGGAGACAAATCCAAGAATGGAAACAAGGGCAACATGAACCTTTAGACATGACCTTAGAAAGATATTACTCACTGTTAAGAAACTACCTAGGCCATGGGTTCTCCATGGAAAGGCTAATGTATCACCTCATGGATGGGCTTCGTAATGAAACAAGGGAAACCCTAGGAATGTATGCCCTAGGTCAACTATATGAACTACAAACCCACAAATTCTAAGAGCTTATTAAGTGGGTGTCAAAAGAAGAAGGAGAGATGGCCAAATGGGAGAATGTTGAAATATCTCAACAGGACCAAACTCTTAAAGTAATGAAGGTCCATAATCATGAAGAGGGGAAATCAACTTACTATGAGGAGGTGGAATCATTTTCATCCTTGCCAATACTAAAATTGCTAGATGAAATCAAGGCAAAGATAAATAAAATGACGGAGTGGGTACATGAAAAATGTGGAGAATATGCAAACATTATTATAGGTAGAACCATGGAAAATAACTCTAACAACTAGAACAAATAGAGGATGCCAAACATAGAAATAGGATAGAACACCATTCGACAATTAGAAAGAAGGGTTGAAGAAAATAAGGATAGGGGCTTAACTGCAAATCATAAGTATTAATGCAATGTTTGTCTATACAATCACCCCAAAGGCCAATGCCCAGTATTGTCACATTTACATGAGCATTGGGGAGGAATGCTATATCCAAATTTCATANCATCCAAATTTCATTCAGAAGTGCCATGTCTAATCATAGTGCCAAACCCCCCAGTTGTGGGGGAGGCCATCACTAAACTAGCCACATCCTTCGTCCCATCCGAAACCAAGTACTTATTATGTTCAACACCTTGTTTCTCCAATTGGATCAACATCCTCTACTTCACCTCATCGTTATCACTCTCTTGAGTATCATCAACCCATGTCCTCTCCCATGGGATCACCACCTCATGTTCCTTACACTTCTCCTTGTTCTTAATATTCTCACCCTTCACCCCTTCTACATTGCTACTAGTGGTATTGGAAGGTTTTGTATGAAAACACCAACCAATGAACATTACTTGTGTTGCTATTGTCAGTAGTAGTGGGAGTCCTCCACAACATTGAAAGTGTCCTTTCTTTAGGCATGGCTATAGGAAGTGATAGCACAGTCTTGAAACCACTACATCCTCCAACTCAACACAAGCTTAACATTGTGATGCACCTTTATCTTTGAACTCAATGCCTCCTATTACCTTATCTAGGAAACTAATTAACACTCCAAAAACCATGCTACCTAATGAATATATCAACATGAGAAGACATATCAATCCTTGCATACCATCTTATGATCATGGATGCGATAGTGTGTTAGCTTCTTATCACATGATCACATCTTATAATCTGCCCCACTATGCCTACTTTAATCATGTGTGTGAACCCCAATTTGGGTACATTCTTGCCACCACAACAAAAGACACCCAATGGTTTGGATATGACTAGACATCAATATTTCCAACATGCATGGATCTAAACTTTTCATTTATTAATTCTTGCCATGATCAAAGGTTTAGTCATGGGGGATACCCCCCATTGTAACAAGAAAAATTAGTAAATGTTTTTCCTTTTCTTTGATTTTACAATTTCTTATTTTTCAATTTGTCATTTTATATTTTATGGGTAATCTCATCTGTGAATAAAATACCTATGTAACTAGTCAGTTGAGGTGTTGTTCTATGCTATTGAGTCATAAGGGACTAATTATTTGGATAGTGAGCCCACAACATCCACCCACCCACTCTATTAATAAGAGGTCCTACTCTGGGTATGATGATATTCATGTCATCATCAAAAATTAAAGTAACTTTTTACTCATTATGCCCAACACGAAGAGTAACGAACTAAGAGGGAATGAAAAAGGGTGTGAGATTAAGGGGGCTTGTAGATTCTCCTTGGTGACATTTGTAGGTGCTATCATGCAACTTGGTTGTACTAAGATCCTTGTAGATATAATGAAAAATGGAAGTAAGAATAATAATAAAGGCACTCAATAAAGAAACTCAATGCTATACTGGGAAGTCCCACTACAAAAACATGCACCCATGCCTGAAGGTTGGCAACTTCTCCAGATCACCTTTGGGTAAAGATAAAGTGCCAAAGTAGCTAGAAGAAGAAAAAGAAAAGAAAGAAGAAAAATAGAAAAGAAAATATCAAGAAAATGTACCACAAACAAATTCAAATTACTTCTCCCTTGCAAAAAGTACCAAGTGATCGTACACCTTACTATCATGATGCTCTTATGATTATCTATCATCAGGATGAAATAATGTGATGTTACTGATTAGAGATGTGGACTTAGTTGTGATCTTGGAGTGAAAAGCTAATGGTGCCTTAATCATGCACAACACTTTGGATTCATTATTCCTAGGGTAAGTTACCTCACATCTCGATCTCTATAATCCCTTCTATGATTCGTCTCATTCAACTGTCCAAGTATCTCTCAGTCATGTCTTGTGTGGCATAGAATTCATACTTCATCACAGTGGTATTTAACATGTGTGTGTTTTGTTGCACTAGTGAAAATTGCATTTAACCCTTCTAGTACCTATAGACATTTTAAGGTGTGGTTATGCATGGGCATGATAGGTTAGAACCTCCTTTGGGGAGGACCCACTTGAGTAACTTTTTATGATTTGTACTTATTGAACATCACCACATCATCTTATACCCTTCGAGTCCTGCATTGTTGAACTTATTCTTTCCTTTATCATCATTTCAACCCAAACATTCCTGTGCACTAATACATGTCCTTTTTTATTACCCTATTCAAGAAATTCATTGTATAATTCCACTTCATTAAACTTTTAATGCCTTAATGACCACTTAACATTACCCCAAACATTTCAACTCTACCTCAAATCCTTCATTTTTGGCCATGAAAAGTTGAAAATTCATCAATTTTAGTAAGTACCCTATTTTGGAAGGGATGTGATATCGAGTACCTGGTATCAGGTTTGATACAATATCAAGTTTGCACTAGCATGTACACGATATCGTGTCCATAAAACCTATATATATGGACCCCCCACACACGTCAACATCATTTTCAACCATTTACACAAGGAGAGTTGCTGCAATTTTCTTTCATGATTTTTCATGCTTTGCACACCTACCATTCAACCATCAATATCTCCCTCGTTAACACTCTGATTCTCCTTTTGATCAATCCTACTTAAACCTGGAGTGTTTAACTCAGTCATGGGGGAAGGGTAGACTCTAAGTTGTGCAAAACATTTTCAAAATTCACTGTCATCCAAAGAATATCATAGGGGTAAGTGATCTTAAGAAATGCTAAAAACTCATGCCAAAATGATTTTATTCCTTTATCCAAATCATGAAAATTATTATTGGAGTCACCTAATCAAATTGGGCTCGATATTAAAAATTTTAGAGGGATTTCCTTGAAAATTTCTAACTCTTAGATAACACTAAGTAATTAAATTTCAAAATTTATTAAAGATAATGAGTAAGGTATAAGATAATTAAATTTTGTTAAATGCCCTTACTAACAATTGATCCTGTTCTGCATGTTTTATGGGAGGTCCTTGGCCTCTGCCTCTCTTTGGACGTTTCGATGCACCTTGAGAAGGTCCTTCCTATTGTCCTTATTTAGGGGCCATCTGTAATCACACTAGCATCCATCAAGAAATCCTTATTATTGCACAATATGAGCAAGTAGAAGGTGGAGAAGGTAGGGCACCTAAATAATGTGTTTAGGAAATTCAGGAAAGGTCCACATCAGTTGTAGTGATCGTGGAACTTAATTTTGGACCTTTTACCAAATTTGCCCCTAAGTTGGTCAAAGATCAACTCAAAGGATCTCCACCATGGCCTATCCTCTTGGAGAGTGGTGAATGGTATTTGGGGGAGACTTATCAATTTTGGCATAATAAAGAGGAAGGAACCACTATTGAAATTGGTGGGATTTCAATTGATTTCTCTGTGAAGGCCATTTTGGAAGTTTTGAATCTTCTGAATACAGGACCCAAAGTTGCTCATTTTTCCACCCGCTTCGATGCTAATGCATGAAAAGTATGGCTAAAGAGGATGTATGAAAAGGAGGAAGAAACATATGGGGAACTCACCCTTGAAGAGAGAATCTATTTCAAAATTGACACCTATCACATCTTCCTGACAAAAGGACTAAACAAGATCTCTACCTATGTGGCTAGAGGGAGTGCAATCTTGATGGGCAAGGTTGATGCCAATCTGCCCAATTTATATCTAACAAAAATATTGAGGTGGTTTGAAGAACATAAGATAGGGAAGTTTGAATTATTTTCCCACTATCTAATTAGGAAGTTGTGCTAACATGATGGAATTATGGGGTACACTAATGACATCCCAAGGAAAGCTCAAAATGCCTCATATGCTAAATTACTGAAGCCACCAGCACAAAGGAATGATTTTGGTGAAATATTGGAGCCTAAATAAGAGTAGATGGTTGGGTTGACTGCACCTCAAATAATAGGGCCTAGCCAACTTCCAGACACAAGGACCAATCAACAATAGGGAGCAGGGCCAAGCACACAGCCCATGAGCTAGTAGGACCAACCACCACAATTGCCGCAAGATTAGCAACCATCGATGAGCCATCTCAAGGCCATCTTAGAAATGGTTAGTTGGAGAAGTCATGATGAGGCCAACCTCTTCAAGGTAATTAATGATGCTAAATAGCCCATAATCTCAATTGATCACACATGGGGTAAGGTTTCCATACAAATAGGAGGTGGGGAATCACATTGGTCACAACAAATTTCTGGGAATGTTGCATCTTTTCATGTGTAATTAGAAATTGGTGAAGGTGCCATAGTAGTGGTTATGCAACACCAGGAAGTAGATAGAGTAGAAAAAGTGGTCATAGACCACATCAAAGAATCATTTAATGTCCTTGTTATGCCACCAGCAGATCTCATAGGAGCACGCAATGCTCAAGTTCCCTCAATGACTCCTACAGAATATGAGGATGCTTTGAATCATTTGCTACAAATAGGGCAAGTAATGATGTTCTTGTTTGACATCCCTCAAGATGTCATAGCAACACAATCAAACCTCATTTCCATGAAGGGAAAGCTATTCATGGATAAGGTTAGGGCCAAACACGTAGAAGATGAGTTGAGAAGACTCTAAGAGAAGTTCATTGTCCTACAAGCTATAGAGCAAGATCCATCCCAACTTATCCCAGTTGATCAGCTAGAATTATTTAGGATGAAGCAACTGAATAAATTTTTAAAAGAGAATAAAAGGGTAGTAATGGAAAAGGGGAAGGCTGATTAGGATTCTTCGAAAGCACAAGCCCAAACATATGCACATGCAAAAGCACTCAAGGCCTTACAAGAAGAAAATAAACTCCTTGTTGTTGAGAATCTTTGGTTGACAATAATTGAAAAAAAAAATAATGTTCTTAAGGAGAATTTTTAGCAAATGCAAGAACAACTAATAAGGGTCAACCAAGACATGAATCACTTAGCTAGAGAAAACAGGATCCTCTCAATGAAGGAGGTACATGCCATCTATCAGAAGATAGCCATTGAAATAAGTGCATTGAAAAATGAAGCTAAGCGACATAAAAAATTGAAGGAACATTTTCAAGACTAGGTGGGTATGTATAAGCAAATCATTGAAAAAGAGATCCATATGGCTAAGACCCATATCAATGCTTTTAGTGCTCAAAACACTAACTAGTAGGCCATACTGGACACTTACGCGTTTACTCACCAAGTAGAATTAAAGAGTCAAGAACTGCAGATCTAGGATCTCACTGAATACATGGAGTTGGTAAACCTACCATATGCCAACTTGGCCATGTTACTAGCAAGATGCCCAAGGATTGAGTTGGAAAAGAAGGTAGCTACCACCTATGCCAAATATGAAGCAGAATTTTCTGGACATAAAAAGATACTATAGAAATTGGAGGTAGCAAATTCTAAGTTGGATGTGGTAAAAGTTAGCTACCAACATCAGAAAGATGTTGTAGTAGATTTGGCTTGATAGCTTATAGATTATCAAGAATGTAGAGACAAAGCCAAAGCCTACAAGGAGTAATGACGGTTTTTTGTAGCTTGGTATGTCAAAGCCAATAAGATGTTTCCACAACTACCATGTCCATAAGAGGTGCTGAATCTATCAAATATTAGAACATTAGCATGGACGACATACAATCCCTAACCAGAAGAAGAAAACCTTCAAGTGCTCCTTTAGAGGTATCCATTTCCAAAGCTTGGAGCATAGGATAAGGGGAAGAAGCCCATGGAGGAGCCACCACCACTAGGAACCACATGAGTTCCAACAATTTTGTATTTTGTATTCTGTGTTGGTATCCCAATTTTTTTTTGTTTAATTTCACACTGTGGCATGAAATAATCCATAACCAGTCCATAATCCCATAACTATCCACTATGTAATCGAATGAACTCATTTCTCATTTTGTTTAACTCGAGGACAAGTTTTTATTCAGTTATTGGGGTATGATGAATCATGGTTTACTAGGCCCTGATATTAGATACATGATATCAGGTACACAATATCACCACTTGGGTAATGATATCGTATACATGATATTGTGATTCTTGTGTTAGTCTATAAATATAGCACTTAGGCACATAGGAAGGGGATCATGGGTAAGCCATTAGTTAGTCATTAGGAGTTGAGAGTCTTTTGTTAATTTTCAGTTATTTTCCCAAGTGCATGTCCATAGTGTAATGCTTGTAATTATACGAAACCTTTGTTCATGTGTGACATAGTTGGACATGCACAAAATTAGCAATAAAGATTGAGATTATTCCATCATTACAACATTCACTTAGTTTCTAATTGTTTAATTATTGATTGTTATTTATTATTTCTTAGTCAATATTTCTTTATTATCATTTCCTATTTCTATTGATAATGTAGAATGGGTATGTATTAATCACAAATATTTAAGTGTCACTACGTGGTAACCTAGTAGCATATTAAGTAGTGCTTCGAGTGATGTGTTCTTGGTAATCCTAGAAGTAGTACATGAAGTCCACGATGCATATAGATGATTAAGGATGGATGCTCATCACACTTAGGCTACCTTAGATTTTATTCTCCATTGTCTATTAGCCTACTCAAGTTATTTCTCATTGTCTTTAGGAGTAGCGTAATATTAGAAATCACATCATACACCTCACTCTAGACTAAACCATATGTGACAAAGAAAATACTAATCCAAGTGGAAAGATAGTGAACTGCGATCAATGTGTAACTATCTACATGCCACAACTAGTCTGTTTGCGGAGTTCAACTAGATCTCACGTACATGCTCGTATTCATATGGTTGAGTGTAGGGGTACCTCACTGCTCATCAAGGTAAAAGGCACAAGAGCCTAGACAAGGATAGAGAGAGAAAGTAGAGAAGGGGAAATCCTTCACTACTTGGTTACTATATATTTTCATGTACAGTAGTGTGGACTAGATATCCTTGTATGAAACTCTTTTTACTCTTCTATATATAATGATAAGGTTTATGTGTTTTTGTATTTTTATAGAACAATGCATAGTTTGATTTATGTAGAGACATGCATTTTGATAAAGTGATAGTTCTATTTAGTTTTTGATATGGTAGGAATTTTTTGTACCATTTGACATTACTGGATATCATGTATTCTACACATTATTTGATTTAGTTATCACACTTTCATTCTATGATTACTTGATCCTAGGCATCACCCTGCCCTTACTAGGTAAGGTGTTACATTGTGGTATCGAAACTAACATGATTATGTACACTAGCCCTGTATGATATGTTAGACAAGTGATGTTGCTAGCAAGGGTATTAGATTGGGTTACAAGAGCACCTATCTAGTATGTTTTTATGATCTATGTGTGATTTTGGTATGTAGGAATTTGTACTATAGAACTATGTTGCATGATGTTTAGGTGTGGTTTTGGAATGTGAATGTGTAGGGCATATGATAAGGATCTTGTAGGTTTAAACGAATTTTGATTTGAAGTCCTAGTGTGTCTATTACACATGATTAAAGTTTATAGTATTAGTTGCAAAGGTGAAAAATATAAATAACTTATGAAAATTGTTCGGTAAAAATATATATAATAAATAATTCAAAAAAAGAAAAATAAAAAGTAACTCACATGATATGAGGAAGGCACATTGTTGGTTTTATATGTTTTTGTTTTGATGCTTGTGATGGTGTATATGTTTTTGTGATGATGCTTGTGATGGTCATTGGTGGGTGGTGCTAGCATGATGATGTGGACTGGTTAGTGATGAGGCACCTTGGAGGTAGTATGGATTAATCCCCCACTATGATGCAATAGTGAGGCTCCTATCTCAGGCCTCATCCTGAGAGTGGGGAAGCGTAGGTGTGTTCGTCCCTATGGTTGGCTTGTGGCATAGGTGTGTTCATCCCTATCACTAGTCCTTCAAAAGGCCAGTGGTTGCAAGTCATAGGTTGATGTACACTAGCATCAGTTAGATAAATAAAATATTATTAAAATACTTGCAGGCAATGGCTATTATGAGTACTCATGGCAATGTTTCACATGCTACACTGAGTGTGGATATGTTAGCCACCACATAGGCTATGTATGTGATAGTATTGGTTTATGGGTCATATCATTGAGAATAGGTGTTCTATTTGGATTATGATTGTATGGATCTTGGACTATTTATGGTATATCCTAGGTATGATGACATGAACATTATAGATGATGTTAGATCATGGCTTTGTCTATGCTTGTATGATAGTATGTTAGCTTTATGGGTGATATGGTGTGTGTTGTTTTGAGCATGCATAAGACTAATAGTGGTTACAGGTTGCCTTATACCCCACTCCTCTCCTCTAGTGTAGCACTTGTTGACCATCTAGCAGGAAAAGTGTAAATTCTTCCCACTTAGTTGTGTACTGACTTGATTTAATTATAGGTGAAAGGTGTAAGAGCCTAGACATGCATGAAGAGAGAGAGTAGAGGAGGGGAAATCCTTTAGTGCTTGGTTACTGTGTATTTTCATGTATAGTAGTGTAGACTAGATATCCTTGTATGAAACTCTCTATACTCTTCTATATACGATAATGAGGTTTATGTGTTTTTGTATTTTAGTAGAACAATGCATAGTTTGATTTATGTAGAGACATGCATTTTGATAAAGTAATAGTTCTATTTAGTTTTTGGTGTGGTAGGAAATTTCTATACTATTTGACCTTACTAGATATCATGTATTCTGCACATTATTGGTTTTAGTTATCATGCTTCCATTCTATGATTACTTGATCCTAGGCATCACCCTACCCTTGCTAGGATGGGGTGTTACATAAAGCCTTGAAAGAGTGAAGCCATGCACATTGAATTATCATGTGAAAAAGTGTAGCAGTCCCCAGGAACAAAAAGTGCAATGCACTCTATGATCTAGAAATAAGCACCAAATGGCAGACTTAGGACATCAGCTCCTCATCTACCATCTACTTACATCATTGCTATGCCAAGCAGAGTCTGTCTGTGAGTTTCTTTCATTATTGCAGGCTGGTGAATATCATTGGAATGATAGATGCCAGTGCTAGGATTACACTTACTTCTTAGAGAACTTACAACACATGACAGATGGTAGTCCTAGATACTATGTTTAGGATGTATCACAAAACCTTGCATGAAACACTCCAAAAATTGTAACAAGACAACATAGGGATGGTCTAATGTCTACAACCCATTGCTATGAATTTCTATCAACTTTTCTACCAATGCTACCTAGAGCATTACAAAAAATTTGGACAAGAACAATGTCAAAAATTCAAGCATAAATCTAGCAATGTACTGCATGTGCTAAAATAGTGGGTAACAAAAAGGAGTTGCTAATTTTAAGTTCCCAAAATGGCACATTCCCAATGTTACAAAGATTTCCAAATTTTGATCCTACAATTTTGGCATGAAGATTATGACAAGGAGGTAGTTAAACTTAGCATCAAGAATTTTTTAGTGATTGACATAGCCTTTAAAATTTTCTAAATGATGGAAGTCGAAACTTAAGCATCAAAATCTAAGTAATTGATGAAACATCAAAAATCAAGATTGACTTCAGACTTGAAAGAAAGAAATGACATGGGGGCATCAAAGATACAAATGACATGAGACATCAAAACACAAGCCAAACTTTCTCCTTTTAACTTAGGCCAGCTTGGACTCGTTGATATTTTATTTTAGCCACACAAAAACTAAAGGATAACTAAAACACAACCTAAATTTACCATTAATAATATGTGGAGGAATTCGTAGGCAAACTAGCATAAAAAATCAATGTTGAATAATAATAGTTTTCTATAATAATTAATAATTTAAAGGTTGAATAATGTTTCTCAAACACACCCCTATGTATCATGTAATTTATTTTAAATAGAGATGGTAATCATGAATTTGTGAAACTATATCATGATGGTTGAACTTATCAATTAATGATCCCATGCTAGCATGGGAATGTTGATATCAATATTTAGCTTTGGAACTTGAGTTGCATGCAAGTGCAAAGATACCAAAACCAATAGAAATTTTGAAAAGTGTAAGGAAATGTAATATATAAAGGATCAAAATGATCATAAAATCATCACATAAAAAGGATAAGGGAAAATGAGATAAATAGAGAAAATTAGAAAAAAGTATGAAAGGATTATTGTTATTATTATTAATATTTTTGGAAATGGATTAAAGGGGATGGAAGGATAGGATGACAATTGTTGTTGGACCCCTATTTTTGGAGAAAACTTTGCTCATGGTGCACTTCATTCTTAAGGTTTTACATGAGTCTAGCCGATTAGCTGCATTGCCAATAAATAGGATCCTTGGAAAACTTTGCCTATAGTGTAGTTTAACCCTCCTGATATGCCTTTAATTATAAACTAGACAACATCATAGCAGGTCACCTAGGTGACTAAGGGTTTTCAAGTGGAGATGAACACACTTCCCCTTGTTGCTCATAGGATAGTCATGGATCATTACACTTGAGGTTTGGGGCTATTGAAAAGGATAAAGGAAAAAGGATTTTTGATGGTTACCTATTGATTATGGCTAATTATTTTCCAACTTGACATGTTCTACATTCAAATGACCATGGTAATAACATGATAAGCTAGCATAAATCCCATTATTCATAATACAACATGAATAATAAAGTTAATACCTTGAAAAAGATTGGGAAGAATCATAGAATTATTGAAATATATCATATAAAGGAAATTTATAAATAATAGTAATATGATACAAGATTAGGAATATATAAAATATTTTACTTGTATTATTTTTGAATGGTGTTATGAAGACCCAATGCCTAGCTACTCAAAGATCATAATGATTATTAAAATTAGAGGAAACGTACAAATAGATCAAACCAAAACCATTTTGCTAATGGAAAAACAATTATAGAATTAACTTGCATGAGAATATGATGAAAAATAAAATTTGCAAATGCCACTATATACAAATAAAATGTATGAAAAATAAGAAGAAAGCATGCAACTAAGGATCTACCAAGTGTCCATGAGGGGCACTTGAGTAGAAATTCTTTAAATAAAATGTATTAAAATTTTTATATAATTTGTTTTCTTGTAAATCAGCAACTTTGTAAACATTGGGGCCAATGACATTTGTGACTTGATATGGGACTGACCACATATAAGAAAACTTATTTTGGGGACATATTTGACCAAATGCTCTATCTCTTTTAAGAAATAGATCACCTACTTAAAAAACTTTAGCTACATATTTCTTATTAAACCATCTTTTAATAGTGTGTTGATGATTAAATAAGCTTTCAACTACTTTTACCCTCTTAAGGTCAAATTTCAAATGTCATATGTGCATGAAATTAAATGTTCATCATTTGTTAAATAATTTTTTAAAAAACTAATATGTTGGAATTTGCAAATTTATTGGCAAAATTTATTCTTGTCCATATACTAAATTGTATGGTATATTTTTGATTGATTCTTTATAACAAATTATATGAGCTCATATTGCCCATTTTAATTATTCACACCATGTTTATGGATTTTGAGTTAGCATCTCCTTAATTCCATCTAATATAATTTTATTGGATAACTCTGCGAAATCATTACCTTGGGAATAATATTTAGTGATAGCTTTGAAAATAATATTATGTATCCTAGCCTAATTTGTAAACTCTATGGAGATGAAAGCAAGTTCATTATTGACTACTAAGGCATAAGGATATCCATACATAGAAATTATATCATTTTTTAAAAATCAAATAACTTCATGAGATGTTTTAGTTTTAGTTTCTTTTCTTTTAACCAATGTGTGCAATAATCAATATTCATTAAGTTAAACTTATGTTGAGTTGTTGATAATGAATTAATTACTCATATAAAATTTAAAACCCATTGTTCAAATGGTCTAGTTTCTATTATAGGTCATAAAGAAGTCAAGTCTTTGGAATCTTTCCTTTTATATATTTGATACTGTACACAAGTTTTAACTAGATTGTAAGCACCATTAAGCATAGTGGGCCAATAGTAACCTACCCTTATAATTTTATGGATTAACTAGTGATAACCAATATGTCCTTTTTGATGATTCTTTCACACAAATCACACACCAATTTTAACATGGTTCCCCAACTTGGGTAGTCCACACTCAGAGGGTAGTTCCCAAGTACACCTCCAAAGTTTGTTCCTTCCAAAATGTGGTTTGAAGGATACCACACCTTGTACAATCTCTAAATCCCACTCTTTATTGTTGTAATGATACACCAACAACTCAACCCTACAAGCTCCCGTTAGTCTTAGAATGTGGTTTCTAGGCTTCCACAACCTTTATAATCTTAAACTTCACTTTGGACTATTGTGCTACAACACCAACCACTCAATCCTGCAAGATCCCAAGAACTCAATTAAGATGCCTTCCCCCAAGAAGCACATCAACCCCACAGGGCAACAATAGGGAACAACAATTACAAGGGATGAAAGCATCCTAGTTTTCTGGTCCTTGTACTTTGAGGTACACCACACTTTATAATGGAAAAATGATAATACAATGAAGAGCAAGACTAATTACAATGATTTCTGGATGATTTACAATTGATAGTACCAAGGCTTGCACTTTTTCCAATGAGAGTGAAGTCTTCTTATAGTTAATATGTTTCCAAATTCATCTTGGAACTCATGTAATTGCTAGCTAATAGTCATGGAAGACATCTTCTTCATGGTTGAGACGTCTTTTTGCATTTGCCCTCCATTTTGGGAAGACATATTCTTTTGGTGAAAGACATCTTTCTATAATTAGCCTTCATTCTAGAAAGATTCCTTTATCTAGTGAAAGACATCTTTGTTTGATGAAATATGTCTATTGTTTTTCAGAGACATCTTCTTTGGTGCTACCTTCTAGAAAGATGTCTTTGGTATGGGAAAGATGTTTCTTCTATAGGGGCCAAAAATGAAACTACTCATTTTGATGTTAGGAGCCTCTAGATGCCTCCAAACAAGTTCCCATAGACCTTATAACCTACTAGAGTCTTCAAAATGAGCTAGAAACACTTTGAAACATGCCAAAACATCCAAGAATCATCCTCAACAAAAATAGACACATTTTTCTTGAATTTTTCATATTCGTCCATGCTCCCTTGAGTCCTTGTGATCCCTAATTTTCTAGGAAATCCTTAACTCTTTTGATCTTAATTCTATAAACACAAAAATCATGCAAACATCCTTGTACTTCATTTTCCTTAATGTTTTGACATACCAAAAGGTCAACAGTCTTTTCCTTTTTCGTAATGTACAAAACTTAAGAAACTTTGTTAGTATTTATCACAATATCATAATATATAAGCTACTTCTACCCCTTTTTGGACATGACCAACAAGGATCATGCATATAAAATTGTCTCTAAAAGATATATCATACCAGAGCCACATCATATAATATGCATGACAATCCCATAGAGCTAAAAAAATTTTAGCTAAGAAAGAATATTAGTGAAAGAGAACACATATTTTAGCACTAAGTTCCATGAAGAGTTGCCCCTTTTCTATTTACAAAGTTAAAAATTAACTAATCCAACCCTTTCAAGTGATATTTAAGAATATTTAAAAAACTTAAAGCTTTAAGTAAAGTATGATCCTTGAAGATCAAGTAACTTGTTTATAAACTAATAATTCATTAGTAGTAAATATTGCATGTTTCTTTAATTTTCAAATATTCCCATTCTTTTTAAAACATCATCAAAAGAATAAGACATATAAATTTTTATGATAAGGAGCGTATATGCATAAGAAAGAATAGAGCAATATAACTTTATAAACATCTCTGAATCACACGATTTGTAACCATCCATGCCAAATTTAAATGTCTAAACCATGAAGTATATCTCAAGGTAAAATGCTCAAAGGATGTTTTGATCAAAGCATACTTTATCTTGGATACTTTACCATAAAAAGAATAATAATTTTCTTGCTCATCTTGCTATATGAGTGTCTTTTGGTCAAAGTCTCAAAAGACTTCCCCTACATGAGTGGCCTATAGGATGAAAATTGTTGAAGAGATACATGCTCCCCCTACATACATGCTTGAGTTTCTTCCTTTTGTCATAATGCATCTATTGGAGAGAGATTTTTATTCTCCCTTAAGCCTTTTAGGATCTTCATGCTACATTGAAATTCTAAGATCAAGTGTGGAGACTAAGATCTCTTATTAGTGAATCATTTCAACAAAGAAAAGGAATTTATTAAAACTTATCTTAACAATTTTAGAATATTAAAGTAAACATCCCATAGCTTTAAATGAAGTAAGCACACATCAACATAATTTAGTTTATCCAAATTAAATACTGACAAAATATTTAGCAAGCAAGGAAACAAAAACTTACCTTGACTTATCTTGACTTACCTTACTTACAACTGAGAATTAAGGTGCCTAGAGTGCTAGAGAATGTGATTCCTCTTTTGAGGTTTCCTTTCTTGCATAGAATTCTTGAATTTTTAAGGTTTTTATCCCTTTCACAAATTGGCTAGATGGTCTCTTTTCATTCTCAGGTTCCTTCCTCTTGATTCTTCAAAATTTTATAACTTCCTTGTTCTTTTAGGTTGTTCAATATTTCTTAAATCCTTTCTAATTTATTTTTATATTCTTTTTAATATATGAAAATTCATGTCTAGGCACATTTGGATAAGACTAAGGAGTTCTATGATATGACCAAGTGTTCACATGATAAAACTTTAAATTGCAATTCCATTGTTTATGCCCAAACCTACTAAAGTAATAACATCTAATTTCTATATTATAGTAAAAGTGATTAAAATGATCAAACCTTCATGGTGCTTTTGATTAGTTTAGAGCTACTTCTAATTGAGAAGTCATACTCATTGATTCTTCATTCTTTGGCATGGCCTCTGGTTGAGATGGTGTTGGTGTAGATGATTTGTCTTATGTACAACATCCTAGCCCACTCTTATCATGTGAACTTCTTCCTTGTCCTAGAACCATCTGAAGGGACTCCTTTCCTTTGACTAGCCTCTCATTTACAAGTTTTGCATATGCTAGTTCTTCCTTAGCCTACTCATTAAACTTGGTGAGTTTTTCATTCTTAGCCCTGAGGTCTGAGATTTCCTTAGTGAGATCTAAAATTTTCATATTCAATAAAATAATTTCTTAATCCTTTTTTTTACTTGCTTGTTCAACTTTGTGGAAATATTTTGAAAATATAATAGTTCATGACACAATAAATCAAACCTCTCATCCTCATTAAGTTCATCATATGAGGTATCAATGTCATCATCTGTGAGTGCCATAGAGATGAGATGTGAATCCTTTGCATCATCCTTCACCTTTTCTTAACTTTTCTCTCCATCATTCCAACTCAAGTAGAAATTGGTCTTTCTCATCTTCTCATCATTTCTATCCTTTAATTGTAACATGT
>MNCI01023318.1:0-11278 GCA_015680685.1 Gnetum montanum | reverse complement strand
TAAGAAAATACATCGACTACCCTAGGTCTTTCATTTCAAATTCATCCTTCATGTTTGTCTTGAAGTCCTCTATAAGTTCATCATTCATGGCTATGAATATGAGATCATCTACATAGAGAGACATTATTATGAAGTCCTTATTATTATTTTTATAGTATAGTGTTGGTTCAACATGCAAGATGAGTATTCTTTTTAGACGATAGTCATTGATTTTATAGAAAAACGCTCTTTGATCTTGTTTAAGGCCATATGGAGTCTTATTTAATTTGCAAACATTTTCTTCCTTATCTTTGATGGTGTATTTTTTTGGTTGATAAACATATACTTCTTCAGTAATACTACCATTTGGGAATGTTGAGTTTACATTTTTATAATATAATTTAAATTTGTGACTATCAGCAATTTTAAATTATGTTTGATGACTTCTCCTTTTTCATTAAGTTTGCTCTTGTACAACCATTTACAATCAATTACCTTTTTTGTCCTTTAGTCTCTCCACTAACTAACATGTTTTGTTTTTTATGATGGCTTCATATTCTGTATCCATAGCTTCTTTTCATGTATTTTTTTATCAATGCTTCTTCTACATTCTTTGGTTTAAGAAAGACAACTCATTATCCTACATTGTTGATGGCATTATATCTAGTTATTCTCTCAAAGTTATTATGCAACATTTTTTCTTGAGGGTGATTTCTTTGTACCCATGATTTGGGATTGTTTTGTACTTCTATGCTTTCATTGAAATTTTGAAAATATTTTATGCTAAATTTATTTTCCATGAAAACCACATCTTTAGATGAGTACCATTTTTTCTTTATGAGATCATAGTAAATTGATGAGTCACAAGGTTTGGCCACATTGACAAGATGCCATCGACATGACCTCATCGATGTGAACCTATCAACGTAGGGTTTGATCTATTGACATGTACCTATTAATGAGGCACTTTGATTTTGCCTATAAATGTGCACGTTCCACCACATTTATGGCATCCAGTCTATAGTTGTAATGAAGTTCTTGCAATTTTCCTATTCAAAACTTAGAATATTTTGTAAGTGCCCACAATAGGAGTCAAAGAGTGTATGAATCCATTCGAGCATTATTGTAACTAAGCACTTCAGTATGTGAAATACTAAAGATTAGATTTTTGATCAAACCTAAAAGGGGAAAATCTAAGGAGGTAATCCTTCTTGATCAAGAAGGAGAGCACCTAAAAGATTACCTTATCTTGAAGAAAATCTAAGGCAATTGTACCAATAATAAGCCTATTATCCAAGTGGAGCTTCATCACAAACATTTGAGTAGTATCATTAGTAGCAACACCCATAGTCATGGGGGATGACACCACCAAGGTAGTAATAACGTTATTAATAGCTTGATCCATATGGGTACTATGTTCAACAACCCATGTCTCCGTGTGACTCTTCCAATCATGCCTCATTCTAACATAACTACTACCCTATTAAATATTACAGAGCTAATTCTCCATCTCCA
The DNA here is from genome assembly GCA_015680685.1 of Gnetum montanum. NCBI lineage: Eukaryota > Viridiplantae > Streptophyta > Gnetopsida > Gnetales > Gnetaceae > Gnetum > Gnetum montanum. The sequence continues at coordinate 9,784 of MNCI01023318.1, read as the reverse complement.
AGAGGGGAGTCCCCATATCCTTATCATCCACTTCATCCTTTTGTGCATGTCCCTACATCCTCAATCCCATTCTTATTTACTCCATCAATTTAGGGTGAAATTTTAGCTGAGCCACATCAACATAACACTACTAGGGCTATTAAGTTACAACTAGCTCCTCAACTGAGCGGTTTGTAATCCAAATCCTGAAAAAGCTTATTCTTCTAAACCAACATTCCTACAAATCCCTCACAAACTCATGTGGCTAATAATCCTACTTCTTCTTCATCCTCTGCATCGAATCCATTCAAGTTCCCTTCAAACCAATCACCTCCCAAAGTGCATACTATCATGTTAACCCATGCAATAATCAATTGGATAAAGGCTAGTCATCTTCCTAAGAAAAGATATGATCTTGGAAGTCCCTTAATCTATTTTCAAATTGCTATGAATTAGCCTTGCAAAACTCTTTTGGATGTAGGTTTTGGTGTTAATATAATTTTTCATGAGATGTATAAAGCCTAGAACCTGCCTCCACTCAAGAAGGGTAATATCCATCTTAAGCTAGCAAACCAATCCATCATTGTTTCCTTGGGATTAGTGGAGGACATTGTGACTATCATCTATGGGTGGTCTTATCTTGCTGACTTCTTAATTATTCATGTTGAAAATTTCAAGGGGGACTTTCCAATTATCATGGGAAGGGCTTGGCTCATTACTATTGATGCATGGTTGGGAATCTAAGATCTTTGGATTTCAAAGGAAAATGCATTTGGAAAGATACAAGGTGCAACTATGTGTAGAAACTATGGTCCATGAAAAGCACATCAACCAAAGCATGCAGATAGTGTGTATATGAATCTAAAATTCAAAGGTGCCTATATACAACAACCACCAAATAAGAGCATACCCAATGGCTAATAGCTAATCTTGAAAGCAACACACTTTTCATGGAACCAACTAAGAGCTTAACATATGCCTATGTTGAAGGCATGGATGAACTAGAGCAAGTTCATCGCCAACACTCCAATGATGAACCTGATGATACTAATTAGGGAGAGTTGGAAATCCTTGAAAATTTCTAACACAAATCCTTAGAGTTGGAAAATTTACCTACTAACATGGAATATACATTTCTAAAAAATGGCAAGCTGGTAATAATCAATGCCAACATTACTCCTGAATACAAAGAGAATTTATTGAGTGTGGTTAAGAAATTGCCAACAGTCTTTTCTTGGTCATATTGCAAACTTAGTAGGATTGATCCTCAGATATGCTAGCATCACATTTATACTGATCCTTCCATCAAGCCAAAGAGGTAGCTGTAGTGGTAGCTAACTCCCAAATTGAAGCAGATCATCAAAGAGAAAATTGAACAACTCCTTAAGGCAGGGTTCATCTATCCAATTATAGATAGCAAGTGGGTTAACCCACTTGTGATCATGCTAAAGAAAGGTGATAAGTGGATGGTTTGTATGGATTTTAGGCTATTGAACATGGCTACCTATAAAGATCATTTCCCATTATCATTTTTTGACCAGGTGTGGGACACTATTTCTAGGAATTATTTCTATAACTTTCTGGATGGTTATAGTGACTATAACCAAATTCAAATCACTTTAGAAGATTAGGTCAAAAATACATTCACAAGTTCCTAAGGGACTTTTACATATAGAAATGCCATTTGGTCTGTACAATTCGCCTTCAACTTTCCAACACCCTGTCCTTAGCATTTTTTAGCAGCAAATTGGTAGTGAGGTGGAAGTATTCATGGATGGATTCTCCACCTATGGTGCTACATTTGAGTAGGACTTGGACCACCTTGATCAAGTGCATAAAAGATTTGTGGAGACCGATCTTTAGCTCAATTGGAGAAAGATCAATATGATGATCCAAGAGGGAATTGTGTTGGGGCATAGAATCTCTCAAGCAGGGATTGAGGTGGACCCTGAATAGATTAGGGTCATCCAACTAATAACCCATCAACCAAAGACTGTTAAAGATATATAATCATTCCTTGGACACATTGGCTACTACCGGCAATTTATAGAGGATTCCTCTAAGATCACTAAACTTTTGGTAGGGCTAAAAAAGAAAGATGCTTCATTCATATGGACTAAGGAATGCAAAAAGGAATTCTAGCAACTCAAAGAAAAGCTTGTAGAAACTCCAATTCTATGAGCACTTAATTCATCCTGACCATTTCACATCATGAAAAATACATTGAACTATGTATTGGGTGTCATCCTTATGTAGTTGGATAATCAGAAATATCCATACTACATCCACAACATAAGTTGAAGTATTGTGGATATACAACTCAACTACATGACAACAAAGAAAGAGCTAATTATGGTGGTTTATGCCTTGGAGAAGTTCAAACACTATGTGCTTGGATACAAGGTGTTTATGCACACAGACCATAGTGCCATTCACTTCCTAATGAATAAACCAATGGTAAGCCCCCATGCCATATGGTGGCCTGGGATCTTATAGGAGTTCAATCTTACAATGGTAAACTGAAATAGGACTAAGAATATGGTCCTTGACCATCTATCTTAGTTATGATTGGACAACAAAGAGGAGGAGAGCCCACTCTCTGATTAATTTCTAAATGAACTTCTCTTTGCTAGTATGATAAATGAATGAGTTCTTGCTAAACCTACATTGTACGATGGCATTCTCACCTATCATCTCACTCAAGAGATGCCACAAGACTTGGACCATTAGAAGAAATAATAGTTTCTTCATCAAGAAAAATGCTTCATGGAGATTAATAGACACCCTTATAAGTTGTGCACCGATGGCTTAATTTGTTGGTGTGCTCATGATCTTGATCAACTATGTGTTCTCCAAGACACTCACAAGGGTCCTTGTGGGGGCCACTATGTAGGGAAATACACAACCATTAAGATCCTGATGACAGGGTGTTATTGGCCAACAATATTTAAGGATGCTCACCACTTCATCCACTATTGTGAATGCTATTAATGAGATGGTGGGATGACCACTCAAACAAAGGATCCTCATTAGTGGATTCAACCACTAGAATCCTTTGACATTTGGGTTATAAACATCATGAGCTCTATCACACCCATGTCAAATGGTAAGGCATACATAATAGTTATTGTTGATTACTATACAAAATGGGTAGAAGTAGTAGCTATCACTGACTATAAATCTTCCATTGTTGCACGGTTTATGCAATAGAATGTTGTAAATAGGTTTGGGGTGTCACGTGCACTCATTTTATAGGTGCCACTTTTTGCAAGCTCAGGCAACACTTGGTGATTGAACATAAGTTAACAACATCTTACTAGCCCCAAGCCAACAGTCAAGATGAGGTTACCAATAGGGAGATCACAAAAATCTTAACAAAAACAATTAGCAAATATAGTAGAGATTGGAGTACAAAACTCAATGATGCCCTTTGGGCCTACCACTCCACATGGAAACTCCCTATAGGCTACTCTCCCAATGAGTTGGTGTATAGAAAATTACCAACTCTTTCAATTTAATCAGAGGTCCATACACTTTCAATAGCCTATGACCTAGATATTGATCTTACCTTAGCATAGAAAGAAAGATTAATCAACCTTAACATGCTAGATGAGAATAGACTGGTGACCCTATCTTTGAATGAGGTACACAAAGCATTCAAAAAAAAAAAAAACATCATGACCTTAGAATAAGTAAAGTAAAATTTTAACCTAGAGACAAGGTTCTCTATTGGAATCCCACACATGTGCCACAATGAACCAAGTTTCAAACATTGTGAGAAGGGCCTTATATCATTTACAAAACCTTTTCTTTTGTGACCATGTTGATCTAAAAATCTAGATGCCCAAACAAAAAGCAACTAGTCAACATGTAACAACTTAAACCTTTCAATGAGCCCAAGAAAGCCAATGCAAGAAACACCTCATTGGATGGACAATGTCATTCAATTTTTTGAATCTCCTCCTTTCAACTTAGTCATGGGGGAGATGCCCATCTATGCTAATCATATAAGTGGCTCTTTAGTTTTTATACTTTTTTGTTTTATACCTTTTTTTTACACCTTGTTGATTTTAAACCTTTTTGTTTTACACTTTGTTGATTTTTACCATTTTTTGTTTAACAACATCATTAGTACATTTTAACTCTCTTGAATATTTTAATACTTCTTTTATATTTTACTTTATTTTGATGTGTTTTTCTTATTCTTTTCTAATAAATTTCTTTATTCCCAAAAAGACATAATGATGTTGTAGCTATTTGCTAATGGTGGTTTTTACTTAATGTTTTTCATTACTAATGTCTAGTTCCTATTTTTGAATTTTAATATTGATAACTAAGACAAAGTTTTTTCTTCATGGAATAGGCAATGAGTCCATGTCATCCACCTATTCACAACAATTTATTGTGTTTGTGGCTTTGAAAATATGAGGTCCCTTTCATTAATAAAACCTTAATGAACTTGCAATCTTGGTAATTTCCAAACTTGGGAAAGATAAAATGGGTTGATAAGGATGTGACTTCAAGGGAACTTGGTGCTCTTTGTACCTTTCTATTCACTTGAGTGCATGAGTATTTTTTATGGATTTCTTACTATTTCATGTCAACCAATAAGAGGAAGTTAATAAAATTTTACATGGTGTGGTTCCCATCCAAAAATCCATAAAAACATAAAAATTTAAAAAAATAATGGTAATTCAAAGCACACCCTTGGACAAAATAATGGGCTATAAGCACTAGTTATGGAACTAAAACAACATGCTACCCATGCTTGATGATCCAGTTCAAGAATCATAGAAGATGAAATTCCAGTTCAAGATCAAGGCCAAAAATTAGAATTACATAATCTAGGCTAGATAGCTTCAATTTATAACTTTTATTGCTTCTATTCATTGTCAAAGCCATTCATTCAACCATTGTCAATCTATTGAAGAAGCATGCAAGGAAATATGTTGAATCTATTACCAATCCATTGTAGAAGAGTAGCTAAAGAAGAAAGCACCATACCTATTATATTTGAGCTTCCATTACTACTTCTGGCATGAGATTTAGGTGATCCTTAAAAGATAAGAAGAGGAGGAAAAATTCTATTATTTCATCTTAGTGCTAATGGATCCTTCCCACATAAATCACTATTTTTTCTTATGATGGCTCTTTTAAGCTTCAACAAACTTCCTTGCCTTCATTAATAAGTATATTTTACTATTACAATAGTACTAATTGTAGTTTTTTTGTATAATAGCTCTTTCAATATAATCTTATGTTGCCACCTTTAATCTTTGCAGACATGACAACATCCCCCTTTTGTGTAGCTTACATAGGTTTAAAAATTGGTTCTAATCTTTGATTCTAGCTATCCTTCTACTCAATTTGATATGGAAATACTCATAAGCTTTTAATTCTCATTTTTTTTTCTCATCTTAATAGACTATCTTATGTGTGTAGTCAAGATGTTTATGTGGGAGATGAAGTAAAATTAATCTAGATGAAGAAATGAGCTTCATCTATTTGCTAATGTGATAATGTTAACATGGTAGATGATGGAATATTGATCTAGATGAAGGATTGAACTTTGTATATTTGCTGATTTGGTAGTGTTAACATGGCAATGTTTATGTGATAAAGCCATTTAGAACAAGAAACATGTTCTAAATATTAATTCTAGATGTTGATGTAGTAGAGTGTTTAGTAAGATTGAAAATTGGCTTAGAAGCATTTCTATAAAAAAAAGCACATTAAATCAAGCTTTTCTATTCACACTAGCATGTTAAAAGGGAAACACTAACATGGTAGACAAATTTGAGTACATCTTCTATGGCTCTACATGCTAGTTTTACTTTTCACTTCCTCTCTTAGATGACATGGTAGAACAGAGTTGGAACACTTTATTCTTTAGTCTTTTAAGCTAATGTGATAGAGCTAAATTGAAGTGCTTAGCTGGATTAATATCCTTTTATGCACATGCCTTAACACTATTTAAACTAGGTCTTACTAAATTTCTAAGAGAAATTTGATGTGGAAGAGCTAAATTAGGACTTTATGAATTGATCTAGAGTCAAAAAATAGTTTTATGAATTGATTCCACATAGGAATTTTTTTAATTATGGGCTAATGTGGTAAAGCTATTTTTGTTACCAAAAATGGTTCTTCAAATTGGCTCTTTATGCTAAGTTGGATTAAATTACTCTTGTGCATGTGTTTTATTTAAGCTTGGCCACACTAAATAAAGCTATTATAATGAAGTTAGTACGAGCTATGATCATAAGAATAAAAATAATATGAACTAAGTTCATAAATCTAATAAGAAGAGCTCAGCTAAATCAAGAACACCTGAATGTGTATTTTGCTGAGTTGGTAGAGCAAATTGAGCTAACTAGAATAAAACATAAGATTTTAAACCTTGGTTCTAAATGCTAATGTGGTGCATATGCTTAAAATGGTTGAAGTTGGAATGCTAGATCCACCATTTAAAATAACTTTTAGAGATGTGAGTTTTTTAACATATCTAGGTGCAAATAATGTATCTAGATAGAAAGCTTCATGACCAATGTGCTTATGTATCTACAAAATATAACTTAGTTCTTATGATGGTTTGCTAGTTAATTGCATTCATCTAGATGATAATCTTTCATCTAGATGAAAGAACACCTAGCTTTAGTTCTCATTTGAGCTATCATTGGGTCCACCAATGCTTGTACATGTGAACCTTATCTAGAGGCAAAATTTTCATCTAGATGAAAATTTTAGCTTCATCTAGATGCTAACATAACTTTAAAAAATGCTTTTCCTGCAAGCATCCAAAGCTCAAACCCACAAAATGAAAAGCTTTACTGAGAAGAAAAAACCACAACCAAGCTCAAAACATGGAACAACTCAAAACATGCATCAATCTCCCCCATTTTGAGTTTGGGTGAGCTCTCAAAAATAATCTAGAATAAGGGAGAGCAAGGAATAATCATACACAACTAAGCATGCAAGAAAAACCTAAAAATTAAGGTTAGAATTATCATGCTAAGTTTAATCAGATTAACTTGGCTTACCGTATAGATTATAATTGAAGAACTTAGCAAGCTTTGAAAAATCAACATCAAGGAAAAGAAGAAAATCACACAACCAATTAAAGGTGAACAAGTAATCATCATAACATAGCTCATACCATTCAAGATTAACATAGACAATAAATTAGATAACACATTCAACTTATTCACAACAACCATTAGAGAGATAAAAACAAATAACAAAAAAAATTAGAGAAAATAACTCATACACAATCACTTTATACTTTTTTGACACAACAACACATTCACAATCATATTACTTTCTGATGAAATAGCTCATCATACATTTTCTTTCTATTTTCATCAAAAAAAGATGAAAAGAAGATCTCACTATTATTAAGCAAATTAAGCTCAAAACAAATAGATAAAAATAGGTAATTAAAAAAAGATAAAATAGGCATATCAGAGCTCAACTGAAAAACATATTGATATTGTTGAATAGTCAAGCTCAGGTCAAAAATATAATAATGAGAGAATATCTAGTTACACCAAGCATAGATAAAAAGATAAAGGCCATAGAAGAGATTAGAGAACCAAGTAGCCACTTAGAAGCATCATAGGTATGGATATTCATAAGAGTTTTTAGATGAATCAAGAGGATTTTAAAGAGCTTGGGGTAGAGTTGAGAAGAGTAGAGGCTAAAAAGGATCAAGCATTAATGATCATTCAAGCTAGGATAAAGTATGAAAGAAACAAAGAAGAGTGAAAGGCCCAAGAAAGATTCAATAAGAAAGTAAAAAGGATTACGATGCGAAAATATCAAGAATGCTTGGAGCATTAGAGATAGAGGTCTTTGGCATTCAAATTGCCTAAAGAAAGAAGAAGCTATATAGAGGAAGATATTGAGACTCTATACTTCATCCATGACTTTAGTTACTATAGTCTCCAAGCTTAGAGCCAAAACTAAGGTCATAATCCCTATGAGGGAATGCAAGACTACATAGGGTATGGCTCTAAGGATTTAGCGGACTCAACATGGACACCTAGCTCTTCTATTACATCTTGAAAGTGTCCTTCTTCACTACAATATAAGCATACCTACTCTTCCTAAAATAAAGCTCATTAGCATATAATAAATCCCTAATCTAGTACTATAAGGTTTAGAAGCTTATGTTTGTCTAGGTGAAGTAGTTACACCCAAAAATATTCTTAGATATCGAAATCTTTCTTTATTTAAGGCTTTTGTAAAAATGTCTACTCTCTATTCCTTTGAAGAAATATATGATAATTTTACTATTTGTAATTCTACTTGATCTCTAAGAAAATGAAGTTTAATCTCAATATGTTTAGTTATACCATGAAAAATAGGATTTTTAGTATAGAAATAGCAAGATTATTATGACAATGAATAATTATTAGGTCAGAGAATTCTATATCAAAGATTTTTAATACTTTATTATCTAAAGAATCTATGTGCAACAGTGTGAGGCTACAATATATTCTTCTTCTAATGATGATAAAGCTCTAGAGTTTTCATTTTTTCTCAACCATGATACTAGTATATTAATAAGAAAATGATAGTTCTCACTAGTAGAATTTTTATCATCTTTATTTCCTGCCTACTCTACATCTGTAAATTCTTATAATTCAAAAATTTTGCTTTTTGGATATTATAGCCCATAATTAGCTATGTCGTTCAGATACCATAAAGTTCTTTTAGCTACAACCACATGTTATTCTTTTGGTTTTGACTAATATCTAGAAATCAAACCTATTGAAAATGTAATATCAAGCATCGTGACTATAACGTAATGCAAGCTTTCCACAATGGATATATATAGTGTAACATCAATGGTTTTTCCATCTTCATCCTTGCAAAAGATGTACATTTATGGTAAGAGGAGTTGTACACATCTTACCATCTATCATGCTAAAGTTCTTGAGCATCTGCTATACATACTTTGTTTGTAAAATGAAGGTTCCATTCTTGAATTGTTGAATATGAAGGCCTAAAGTTAGTATGTAAAAATAGTTTCAAGAAATTATTTTCCCAAACTTAAGCTTGTTCCTCCAAACATTATATCATCAACATAATCTAAGCAACTAAAAACCATATATTATCTCTTTTAATATAAAGAGTACTATCTAGAGGAACTCTCAAATATCCATTTTTAGCTAAATATGAAGCAAGCTTAGCATAACACATCCTATGGGCTTGTTTGAAATTATATAAAGCTTTATGTAGTTTATACATATGATTTGGCTTTTTAGTGTAAATGAATCCTTTACGCTATTCTATATATATTATCTCTTTTATTTTTCCATTTAGGAATGCAAATTTAAAATCCATTTGGTTGTGCTTAAATTCTTAATAAGTTGCAAAATCTAATACCATTCTAATCGATTCCAATATTGCAACTAGGGAAAATGTATCTTGATTATCAAGCCTTTCTATTTGTGCAAAGCCTTTGGCTACTAGTCTTTCCTTGTTCTAGGTTAGTTTGTCATGATCATTTAGCTTGTTTGCAAAGATCCACTTTGTTCCATTGACATTAGCTTGTTTAGGCTATGAAAGAAGCTCCCAAGTCTTATTCTTTATGATCTTCTTCATCTCTTCATCCATGGCATTTTTCCAATTCTCACCCCAAAAGCTTCCTTGATTGTTAGAAGAATGGAAATGATCCAATGTTTCAACTCTATTCCTCCATGTCCTTTTTCTAAGAGGTTTGATAATGATATCTACCATGGATCTAAACCTTTGTACACTTCTCCTCATGCCATCATTAGGTGTAGCCTCTTATTTTGTTTCT
>MNCI01023314.1:107338-138724 GCA_015680685.1 Gnetum montanum | reverse complement strand
CTATGAATTATCCATGATGTCCATAGCACCAATTACTAGGGCTCTTAGTTGATGATATTACATTGCATATATATGAGAAATTTATGCATGTGAATGGGTGGGTTGTGCATTTAAATATATTGGTGTATGAATTGTTTAGAGCTAGAGGCACTTGGAACTTAGGATAACATATGTAGCATTAATTTCTTGTGGTTATTTCTTGTGTTATACTTGAGATGATATTGCGATATGCATATGATATGCTATATGAAGTAAAAATTATATGAGGATATGTACCAGTTGGTAATGAGGCACTATAGAAGGAAATAAGGAATCCTTTCTATGCACATTAGTAAGACTTTTTTCCTACTCATCATACTAAGAGTGGTAGAGTATAGGCTAGAACTATGACCGATATGATATCTAGGAGCATATAAGCATCTACAAATTAACCTTCAAAAGGTTAGTGACATAGGGCTAGACATAAAAAAATATGCACTTGCATGTGTTGTGATTAATGTTGCTTAAAGGCCTATAGACATTAATTTTGTTATTCATACTTGTATAAGAGATATATCAATTTCCATAAATGTCCTCATATTTATGTATTTTTGAAGGTCTACATGTTAGGAATAGTTGGTAGCCATGTGATATATCTATGATTGTAAATTCTTAAAGTGTTGAATGTTAGGTATTGGTGGTAACCTTGAACTACCACTATTTCCTTATGTCTTTTATAGAAATAAGAAACTAATGATGGAAAAATCTATACTTAACATCAACATTTATCATCTCCTTGTAATGAAAATCACAAGGTTGAGAGCACTTTCAAAACTTGAGTTTAGGTATTTTCTAATTTCTAGAAAACACCAATGCCTAAATACATTCAAATAAACTTAGAAGTTGCAGAGAACTATGTGTTTTTGGCTAACATTTAGTATAAATTTTACAATATTACATTTTGGTAGTTTTAACTACTAATTGTACTCTATGAAAAGATCTAGCCTACTTTTACCCTTATTCTGTAAGCAAACAAATTTGCATCATTATAAAAGCTACTTAGTCTACATAATCTTGATCATTTTCTACCTATAATAATTGTCCTTTCATCTAATTCTTAAGTACAATTTAACATATCTATTGTTAATTTTTCCTAGAGAGAATATTCTAAGATAAATATTGGAAATACAACAAGATTCAATGGATTTTAAAAAGTATAACAATAAAATTGCATAAAATATTAAACATTGAGATGAGATACTATTGATATGAGTATATAATTTGAAAACTAAAGCTGTTTAAATCAATTAATAATACCAAAAATTGCTAAAAACTTGGATCAAACAAGCAATTAAACAATTTCAAGGCACACTATGATCTTGACTACTAGCTAAGAAACTATGATAAATGAAGGGAAATAAAAATAACTCATAGAATAGAAGTAAATAAGTTAAATCAAATTTGAACTTTAAAATATCTTTGTACAGGGATCCTCCATGAGTTAATTCCTTCTAGCTTCCCCTCCCCCTTCAAGATGATCCTTACACAAATCTACTCTAGGCTTTATAAAGTAGCCTTTGGTAGTTACAATCATTATAAGAATTTAAAGCTACAATTGTCTCACATTCTCCTCATATAATTGTAAACCATTAGACAACTATTCAGCCTCTAGAAAAATTCTTCTCATCTTCTAAATCTCAAATCCTTATATCGATAACTATTGTGTTAGTTTCCCATGATTGAGGAGAACTTTAATGACTTGATTCATTGTATTCAATTATATGCCATTAAGCCCTTTGAAAATATCCTCAAATCCTAACCTATATAAATTTAACTCTCTTATAGAATTAGTTATTTTTGTTAGCATAACTCTTGCATTGGAATAAGCCTATTCCAAATCAAGCTTCTTTATAGCAATTTCTCCCATAATTCTTGTAATTATCATCATCATCATCATATTCAAGAACTCCTATTTGTATGGTGGCAACACCTCTCTTTTTACTCTGGATAGGTCATATAGCTCTTGGGATCTTCTATTCATTTTCACAAAAACAGCTTTTTCTCCTTTGATTTCTATAATTCTTTATTTATTTTCTTATACCCATTCTCTATTGAAATTAACTTTATTAATTACATCTTTGAAGTCTAGTAGAGCTAGGCAATAATAATCTATGACTTTCTCCTTCTTGGCGTATTCCAATTTTGAACTTGTGATAGCTAATCTTTCCTCCCTCTAAGCTACTTCTTACTTCTTATTTTCTAGTAATGATTCCTTAATGGTTATCATTTCTTTTAGATGTTTAATTTCTTCTCTTAAATCTTTCACTTATTTCCACATCTTGGATGTCTCCTGTTCATTCTGTAATAGAAAATCTTTAAGTTTGGCTATCTGACTATCATCTATCTATCCCATATCATTGATCATAGTAGCTATGGTAACTAAAATTTCTTCATATAACATCATAAGATTTTGCTTCCCTATATATCAATCATCTTCTTTGTATTAGAAGATAACATTGGCTTTTGTTTCTGACTTAGTAGGAAGCTTCTGGCTTAATATAATTCTTCCCCTTTTTTCTTTTTTATTTTTTGATCTTGAAATATTATGCTTCTCCTTTCATCAAGTATCTCAAAGAGAAATTGAGGATGGTAAAGGTAGATGATGAGCTTTCTCCTTTCTTTTGTTGTTGTTGCTATTATTGTAGCTCTATTAGTCTCTTTTGTTTCAATAGTTGTTGTGTTATACCTCCTTTAACCTTTATTACTTCTACAGCTTCATCAATAGATTCTTTTTTAGATATTCTAAAGCTTCATCTTTGTCTTGATTGACCTTCTTATCAATTTCTCTAAGATAGAATACATCGGTATCTTCTAGTTGATGGACCTTTCTAGTCTTAGTAGTGGAGCATTTTTTTTTTTTTTTTTTTTTTTTGAGCTAGAGGAAGGCTACATTTTTCCTTATACCTTTTAACCATTACTCTTAAAGGCCCTAAATTAATAAATTCCCAAAAGCCTAATTTTAGAGTAAAAGCCTCTGTATTCTTTTAATCATGTCATAGAGGGCGTTTCCACATGTAACATCCAACTTCTAAGGCTTCTAAATAAGGAGCCATGAATCATGGTAACTTGAAAGCCTTCCCTTCAAAACTTTCTCTAAGGATTTTGGTGTAGTGAGCATGTAGAAACATAGCTCCATGACACTTACCCCTTATTTCATTAATAACCTTCTTATCGACTCTTAGTGGAAAAGCTCCTAAAATCAACTTAATTAAATGAGGGTAGACACAATACATCAAAAACACCAAGGCATATGCATCAAAGTAGCTTCTCTGATAGATAACTAATAAAAAGTTGTAATAGGAGTCTTCTAGACAAGCTCTTCTTTGTCATGTGTAATCAATAGAAATTGGGATCATTCTCTCAAGTTCTAGAACTTTACTTAATAAATAGTCTAACAAAAATGAGCTAAGATATAATTGAAATATTTGCTCATAAGGCTCTACTATAATGCATCATTGATATATTAAATAGAAAATAAATATCTCTTATTCTCTAAAGGTACCTAAACCCAAATATGATAATTTCCAACTATATTAATTTTATAACTAGAATAAAAAATTAAAGCTAAAATACAAATCATGTGAGGGAACCTAAGCTCCGAAGCCTTTGGAATGTTGTTCTTGTATCCATAGGCCTTTACTAAATTAGTTGATGATAGATTATTGGTCTTCCAAGATTTCTAGATGATTCTAGAACTTGTTGTTGAACACCTAATTATTGTATTGATGAGCTTTTCTCTCAGTAATGTCTGATTCTATTAGCTCATAGAGCTCATATGGCTTCTTAACATTGATGTTGATATAGTGCTTTGCACTACCCTTGAATTGCAATGTGTCCTTTTCTTAAACTATTTTTACTATTAGGTGATTTAGGATATATCTAATAAGGTTTATCCTAGGCCTAAAACCAAGCTCAGGAAGCCCTATTTTCTCATATATTTCTCACCATTCTTATATTGATTCTATAGATTGAAGGATAAATTTCCCTATTAAATCATGGTCTCAATCAAAGCTAAATAGGTCTTCCTCTTTTACTTCTAACTCTAAGCCCGCAACATCAATCCATTGTTGAAGATCATAGATGTTTAGATTAAATTATTGCAAGTATTATGAGAAAGAAAAAGCATCAACATTCTATAATTTTAAGATGCCTCATCTTTATCTTTCTATGAAATCTTGGCTATTTTATTCTAAAGGATTTTATGAGGATTCTTAAGCTTTTAATCATATGTTAATGACTACTTTATCTCTACTCCCAGCTCTATTTAGGTGTTAACTCTACTTTCTAATGGCTACATGCTTGAAATCCATCCAAATCCTACTTATCAATATTCATACTATATTTTTTAATTCAACTACTTTTAGAGATGTTGTTCAACTTAGTTCTTAACATATACCATAAGCTTGATTTTGTTGATCTACTCCATCAAAATCTCACATGTTTAGGCTTAACATCTTAACTTATTCTTATCAATGTAGCTTCATATAGCCTTAGTTTATTGCTAATGTTAGCTTGTAAAACCATTTCTTATCCTACTTATAAGGCTCAATTTTAGTTCAATAAATTTATTCTACAAAGGAGCTAACATGGAAACATCATTCATGCACTTAGTTGTATAATTTAATTTTAAATTTATGAAATATCTCATTCTTTGAAGCTAACATGGCATATGAAAAAGGTGGTAATTTATAAAACCATTATTCAATTCTATAGATGAGACTCCTTTAAGATTTTAATCTTGCATATATTAATGTGGAAATGTATTCTTGAGGCTAGCTTTTTAAATTCAATTGTAGAATCATTTGGCATTACTTGGTAGAACAAATCTCTAGATCTACAAAGGCATTCTACAAGGAAGATAATGTTGTAGAAGAAGTTCAAAATTCTTTGTAAAACCAATTTTTAGTTCTATGTGTTGCACTATGCTCTTTGCCGAATTCAATTACAAAAAATATAGTATGCATATACATAATATTTGATGGGTTTGAGATGAGTTATATTTATCCTAACATGGCTTCTAAATCTATTTTTTCTTTTCTTTATAGAACCAATTTCATGCTCTACAAAACATTTCATATATAACTTGACATGGCAGAGTTTCTTAGAGGTCCATCTTTATGAATCCATTAGTCTCCCAAAGCTTATGTGGTTTGTAGAATCAATTTCAAATCCATTGGTAGATTTGAATTTTAACTTCATAAACTAATTCTATAAATCAATGTGGAAGTGAGCTAAATATCTTTTAAAATCTTTTGATGCACCTTTTGGAAATAATTTATTTATTCATAGAATCATTTTATAGAGTTGTTTTTTAATTCTACAAACTTGCTCTTCATAAACACTAATATGAAAAATCTCTATGAATTTAATGACTTTTCAAGAACTTATGTCTGAGAGCTAATTTAAAGTCTCTTCTTATAGTTGGATTTTAGCTTTATAGACTGATTCTACAAGTTGATGTGTTAGAACCATTTTTTCTCTCACTTGTAGAACTAAATTTTAGCTCTATTAGTGATTCTTATTTTTTAAAGCTAACCTTGTAGAGCTACATTCATGTTTGCTGTAGAATTATAATTTAATTCTACAAGCCACATAATTTTACTTCCATGTCATGATATGTGACATCGCCTTAATCATTGATTTGTCAAAGTAGAAGTAAGTGCATAATGTCTATTAAGAGCTTTTGTGTACTTATTTGTTTGTAAATACTTTTCATGGAACCACTTTTTAGTTCTATGAAACTTTTACCATGTAATGAAGCTTACATGGTAGAACTAGAAAAGGGCATTTCTTGTAGAGAATTTTTCTAGTTCTAGAAACAATACCTTATTTTAAACTCTTTCTCTGAATTATGATGTAGGAGCTAATGTGGTGGAACCAATTTTTGTTCTCACTTGTAGAACCAAATTTTGGTTCTATGAATCACATAACTAAACTCCTACATATCATTACTAACCTACCAAAGCAAAAATAATTCAAGAGCTTGTTTATAGAGCTTTTTTGTAGAATCATTTTTTACTCTCATGAATTTTTTCATCTGAATAGAACTAACTTGGTAGAATTGAAGATGAGCTTGTTCATAAGGCTGAATTTTGATTCTTTGAGCAACACTCTTTCCCTAAAGATGACATGGTAGTGCCAAAAATTGGTTTCCTAGTAGAAACATTCTTCTACTTTACAAATCTTCTACATGAATAGAGTTGACTTGGCATAGCCATTTTCCATGCATTTTTTATAACTAGTTCTAGGCTCTGCTAACTTACTTCATATAATAGCTTATGTGTTATATGGGATATACAAAGCTATTTTCAGTTTCTATTATGCTTTAATCCCATGAAGCTAAGTCAAGCAGAACCATCTTGTAGAGTCTATTTTTGGTTCTATAAGCCTTCTCTATTAGTTGATGTAGCAAGTGTAGTTAATGAAACTTCCTTTTTAGATTTAGATCAAACCATTTTCCTTGATAGTAGGGTCCTTTCTACACTTAGCTATTTATTTTAATGCTAATTTTGTATCAAAATGAAACTAGTCCTTCTTGATGGTCTCATCTAAACTAATAGATAGAGCATACACTTGTGCCAAGTCAACCTTATGTAAGCTTTGTCTTTGATATCTAATTTAGTTATTTTTGCATGATATTAAATTTAATTCTGAACCCTAACTCATCAAACTAGTTAAAATTTATGAGCTTATGTGATTAATAAGTAGAATATTTTAGGATTTTTCACTTATCTTTAAACTCTTTTATCCCAAAAACAAATTGGATTACAAAGAATTTAATCTAGGAAATTTCCTCTACTTAAAAACCTTTTTTCACATAAATACAATATGGTAAATCTTATCTCAATCTCATCATGTGATTATATGGATCTTTGAAGTCATGAGATATCATGTAAACTTATCCATTCTTTATCAAGTAGAGATTTAAGACTTAATCCATGCTCCATTAATGACTAAAATGTTACAAATTTTGTATCCTTCTTTTTCTCTTTTTAAATATCATCATGCTAAAGCTCTTAGAATAGGAATATTTCATTTATTCTAGTTAATACTCAATGATGTCATGTACAATGATACTTGAAGTAGTTACAAACTCAGCCTTCAGAAAAATATTTTTTTGGAGAAAATTCTAATCAAGCTTAAGGCTTGAAAGTATAAAAACCTCATACAAACTAAATGTCATGCAAAATATATACATATGTCTAGCTATCTAAAAACTAGTTAAGTGGCAAAAAGGAAATGGTTACTATGACCTTTCTTGGAACCTTTCTTTCAAAAGCTCCATCATACTTAATTTTGATTATAACTCTAGACATCCTTTCATTCTCTTGATTTGGAGTCTTTTTCTTAGTTGTGGTCATTCTACTACTTTTTCCAAATAACTTATTTTTTAATTAATCTAAGAGGATATCCTTTTTATTTCCTTCTAACTAGGGTTGTGATTGCTAATTTGACCTAGGTCCTTAATTTTTCTCTTGACTAGGCTTATCAATAGCTTGCAAGATAAAACAATTCTTCCCACAAATATGCATTATTTAAATTCTCTTCATTTTCATCTATCCTCATAATTTATGAACACTAATTATTACCATCCCAAACCTGAGCATGAATGAAATGGTTATTTATCATAAGAAAAAATTCATTGGCCAACCAAGTTAGGTAAGGATAATTTTATAAAGCTCCATAGTTTGAAAATTAGTAATATGCCATTACGACATGCTCAGGATAAAATCTAGATAGATAAGGGATGAAAGGCCTTATCTTTGTCATTTTTAATGCACTCTAAACTCAATATTTTTTTAGCTAATGGGGTGACTAGTCAAAATTCATTATATAACCAAGGCTTTTCAAAATTCCCACCATCATGAAAACTAGCTTGAATTCTTATTAAATTTTCACTAACCTTATTTATCAACTTCCAAAACAAACCACTATCTACATATTTACAATCTCCAATTTATCTAAGTTATATCAAGTATTGGACAATTTCCCAAATTGTTACTTGAGAAAGATGGAATTAAATGGGAACTTTAGTTTAGTTCCATCCATCATGAATAGCTTGTAGGTATTATTTGACACTTGTTTCTTTATAATGAATGGGCCTATTCATTTTCCAAAAAATTTATTATAAATTTTTCTTCTTCTTATGTTCAAAAGTAACATGAGGTCTCCTACTCTAAATGCTTTTTTAAAAGCTTTTTAATGAAGTCATATTTTGATCAATGATGCATTTATTAAAACGCTATCTCTAGCTTTATCAATCTTAGCTTCTCTCTTGATAAGCAAAGACATTAAAATTCTATCTTTGTCTATATTTTGTTGTACTTTTCTACAAATTCTAATGCCAATGTTATGATCTTATTGGTAATTCTTGAAGCTATTCCATAAACTAGATTATAGGATAAGATGTTGGTAGATTTCTTAATCAGTATGTGATTTATTTACAAAGTATATCATAGGTATTTATGTCAATTTATTGAACTCCATTCCATTGATATTTCTATATAGAAAATAATCTTCTTGTTTGTAGATTCACCTAAAGTTTTTCATTGAGAATAATAATTTGATAAGAAAAATAGAAAAATAGATTTCCTGAAAGCCCAGCTTATAAATTTGTCCAATAGAAATGCAACGCCATTATTTGATACTAATACTTCTAGCATGCCCAAATGACTTAGGATATGATCTTCAAGGAGCCTTATTACATTTGAAGATGAACATTTCTTTAGAGTTTTGTCCACTTAGTAAAATAATCTCTAGTTGTACGTAAGAACCTATGTATAGCTTTTGATGGAGTAATTACTCCAATAAAATCTAAGCCTCATTATTGAAATGATCTCTCTACAATTATGGTTTTAGAGGAGTGCTAGCTTTCTTGAGTTTCGTCCTATGGATTTAACATTTGAAATAACATTGAATCTTCAAGCTAATATCTTGATATATGCTAGGCTAATAAAATTTGCAACATAATATGTGCTCCATAGTAGATTTAGGTGAATCATAAAACAAGTTTATATGGTCATGAAATTGGTCCAATACAAGCTTAATCTGATCATTTCTAACACATTCCAATAAAACTCCTCTGAAAACCTTTCTATATAAAATCTCATATTTCACCAAAAACTTAGTTATCTTTTTAAGAAAAGCTCTTCTTTGACTCATAGTCAAATTATCTATAACTTTTCTTGAGCTAAAGCATTCTAAAATTTCATCATACCAATCTTCGTTATTGGAATTTAATATACAAATTTTAGCTCCTTTAGCCATTAATTTGACTAATTCCATTTCTTTAACTATTGTTCATAATTCTAATGAAAACTTGAATTACTAAAAGATTAGTAATCCAATTTTCTCTTTTTAATCCAATTTCATTTTGGGTTAAAAATGTTTTAACATCAAGACTTGTTATCATGATATGGATTAAATTTCTCTCTAAATAATATTTGAAATGTACTAGCACCTTAATAATGACATATGATTTTTTTTTCTAAAACTAAATAGTTTAACTTAGAACCTTTAAGCTGGTAACCAAATAATTTGATTAGTTCATCTTGATCATGTTTTCTCTAAGTTACAACTATGGCAGTCAAATCATGTTTATAATCAACTACCTTTTGGGAATAGAAATTGGTCTAAGTTATTATATAACTTCTTGTTCAAACATAATTTTATTCTCAAATTCTCTTTTACTCTTTAATAACCTAAGTAATTAATCATCATATTCAAACACTTGGAAGTGTTTTACATTATTTAGGATAGAAGGATGATTTTAAATTTTAATTACAACTCTTATATATTTTTAATCATTGATGGATCCAATGTTAAGGTTGTTATTGCTAACTCTTCAACTAACTCGTTATTTTCTCTACATATATGCTTTATTTCACATTACTTAAACTAGTCTAATAAGTTATAGATAAGTTGTTTATATGACCTCAAGAATAAAATTTTTACTATATATTCACCTTTAATCTGTTCATACATAAGCCTTGAATCTCCTTTACTTATCCATTATAATTTCGATACATAGGGCTTTGTATTTAGCTTTATTGTTTGTACATGAGAATGATAGATGTACAACTTAGAAAATTTTTTGAGAATTATCTTTTTCTAATACTATTCCAACTCCAACCCATTTTGAATTACAAGACCCATCAAAATATAATCCCCATTTTTTATTACTTTTAATTTCTTCTTTTTTTATGACTTAAACTTCTCTAAGTGATCATACTCCTATTCCAACATCTCTTGTCTCAATGGCTTTTTTTTTCCCATTAGAAGTAATGTTCTTGATCATCAAGGGCTTGTTGTATATGTATAATTTGATTAGCCTCTCCCTTCCATAGTATCCACATGTGTGAATAATATGTTGATTTATATCTTGAAACAAAAATTTGCATGTTATAGCCAATTTCATCATGTAGCTTTCACCCCATGAATCCCGAGGTAAAACTTCAGTGTAAATGTCAAGATTGTAATCTAGGGAGGACAATGTCACATCTCCCATACTTTTGGGGCTAAAATATGCCTCATAAGTGGTCAAACATTCATTCCCCAAGTGAAAAAAGTCACCTAGTGTCTATATTTGGGCTTGGGGGGGTTTCAAAAATGCCTTTTGGAATACCAAAAATGGCAATTTGATGGGTTTTATGAGTGATATACACTTTTCTACACTGGAAAAAACTACCCCTAATGTTGGAGTTTCCCCTAAACTTGGAAACTTTCCTTCCTAGCATGGAGACTGCATGCTTAGCTTAGAAACCTTCCCCCTTATCATGGAATTTTCCCCCCAACTTGGAAGCCACAATAGCTAGATTTCATTACTCCATGGACTCCAACATTAACCAACCACTTCAACAAGGATGGTGAAAGGCTCAGCATGGAGGATTCATCTCTAGTGTAGAAGGTGTGCCCCCATTACTATTTATAGTATTTGAAATGGCCATGGGGAAGGGCACTTACCACATATAGTAACCCCCCAAATTTGGGCACCCATCTCACTTACACAAGGTAAAAATTTGCAGCAATTTGGTAGCCAAATTATAGCCATTTTACAACACCATTCATGGCCTAAGACCTATAAAAATTAGCCTCAAATACCATTTAGAGGATCAACAATTTTTTGACATAGTTCAGCAATTTTTGACATACAAACACTTTTGGCAATCCTATACTAGTCTCATTAGTTACATAATTTTTACACAATTCAGCAATTTGTTCATAGTTTTATACATGGGCATTCTCAAGAACTTAATAGTTCTCACAAGTTGCGACACTTGTATTCTCTTGAACCCAAAATGGAAACCCTATGACCTTATGACCTTGTAATGCACTTTGGAATTTATGAATTTTTAAGCTCCATGTTGCATTCCTGGGATTTCAACTCCTAGCATAGAGCACTTGAGAAGCTTATATTTTTCACATTTCTCAACCTGCCACCATAGCCAACCTTGTAGATATGTTGTAGCATAAGAGGTTCAATAACATCAGGAGTGGTAAGACATCCAACTTGTGCAGTTAACTACATTGACTTCAAAGGACCTTAAACCCTTGTCCAAGTGAACTCCCCTACTACCCACTCAAGCACTACTTTTACACATTTCTTTAACTTAGTATTTATTCTTTCTCAATAAAATCTTAAGTTCTATGATTTTTTAAAAAAATATATTCATTTATTTTATGTACATTATTCAGATTTGTTATTAGTTTCAGCATTTTTTTTTTCTATTACCCCATTTTGCACTTCGTAAGTCTCTGGTTGATCTACTAGACTAGCCAATATGCCATGAATCCCATTTTTTCTAGAGGTCCTTTGGATTCATGGGTCAAGGATTGCTGTGCAACAAATCCATCAATCTTTCCAGCAATCAATTTTTCTAGTCGCAATAGTTTTCTTAGTGCTAGAAGAAGGGCCTCCATCCAATTTCTATGCCAAAATCTATTAGCCATATTGCCAACATTGTTTCTTAGCAATAAATTTACATTTTTGCAGCTAAGACCTTGAAAATCCAATGTTGTCCTTACCCTCCCTATGGTAGAAACCCCAGCATGGAAGTTGTAGGTGGTTTGGATGCTAAAATTTCACAACATTTACTATGAATTTTAGGGAAAAAACTAGCATGGAAGACTTAACAATCATTTAAATTTTTTTTTTTTTGCCACATTTTTTGCTACAAAACCAACATTGGTTTCTAGGCCAACCAAACCTACTTTCCTCTCCTTTCTGAGAAATTTTGGTAGCTTGCCAATAGTATTTTCCAAGGTCATAACAAACATATTTCCAAGGTCATAACTTCCATGTTTCCATATTGGCCTTTAAACTTTCTCCCCTCTCTCTGCAATGTTGAAATGGGAAAGTGTGGTGTTTCCCATCTCACCTACTTCCTTTCCTCCCTAGCCATACCTAGCATAGAGTTAGCTAAGAGGTCAATGTAGAGGGTGTTTAACATCAACATTTCCATATTTCCATTTTTGGTAAAGCAGTAAATCCCCTTTTCCCCCAACTTACTAATTATAGAAAGTACTTCATTGTTGGCTATTTTTGTTTTCTTGAAAATTTTTTGAATCCCATTCATTGGAATTTACTTCTATTTTATCATTTATAGCTTGTTTTAAACTATTCTCAACACTATAGCCATGTCTTTCCAATAGTCCACCAAATTGCCCCTCACCCTCCAACAAGCCATAAGGGTCTATGATCCCAAAGACCCTACCATCATCAAATGTAGGTGATCTTTGAGGATTAGAGGGGAGAGTCCCAACTTTACCTCCATAAATGAAGACCGTTATCACTACATTTGTTCTAAAATGTAGGCTGGCCTCATGATTCCACATGTGGAACTAGAGGCAAAAAGGGAGTTTAAGCTCGTATAGTAGGATGGGAAAGAGTATGTCCCTTCCTCGTATGACCAAATATCTCTAGTTGACATCTATGCTAGCATCCTAGCTCAATTGATTATGATGGAAGAGGATGATAAGCATAGCTCAAAATAATAACAAGAGGATGAGGTTGAATTTAGGGTGGAATCTAAGCCTGAAAACATCCTAGGAGGATTGTTCTAACAAACATCTTCCAAGGTCATAACTTCTTTCTCTAACTCTTATATTTTCTCCATGGGCATGGTGCCACCATCTTCCACTCCTTCCTACCCTACTACAAATAGTTCCACATTGGTCATAGCAACACATCAAACTTAATCAATGCAATATCCAACAACCTATAATACATTAGTATAATTTGCTACATAGCCTCGATCTATACAACCATCAACAGTGGTTTTTACCATCACAAGCTGATTAACTACTTATGTGGGATCCACCCTGAGACCCCAAGCAACTCCGGGATCACACACCCTCTTTATCATGTTTGTGCCTTAGGTACCAATACAAACATCCTTTTCCTTGTTTGGCCAATAAGCTATGACCATAACACAACCACTTCCTTTTGTTTTTCAATCCATAGTATGGCCATAAGCCTCACAACAAACACCATAGTCCTATGTGCAAATACCACAATCAATAGGGCCACCACA
Organism: Gnetum montanum; assembly: GCA_015680685.1. NCBI lineage: Eukaryota > Viridiplantae > Streptophyta > Gnetopsida > Gnetales > Gnetaceae > Gnetum > Gnetum montanum. The sequence goes on along the minus strand of MNCI01023314.1, from coordinate 125,153 downwards.
AGGCCTGGATCAAGCCTTCCAAATGATCTAGAAACTAATAAAAGAGTTAAAGAGGCTTAAAGCCTCTACTTAACAAATTAACAAGATTATTAACTTCTACCAGGATAATTCCATTAGTGCTATGGTCCCACCCTTGACAATTCCCCCTAGTATCCCTATTCCTTAATTTAGCAAGTATATAGTAGAAGGTGATTCCAATGTTCATATTATTACCTTTAAATCAAAATGCTTACTCTTACAACCATGGCCTTATACCATCATGAGGATTTTCTCTGTCATTGACTAGAAAATAACTTGAGTGGTATCGCATGTTACCTAGGGAATCCATATCATCTTTGGAGAACTTGATTGCCTAGTTTGTCAACTACTTTAAGCATAACTTAAAGCTTGATACAATGCTTAACCAACTCTAAAAGGTTAAGCAAGGATTCCTAGAACCCATACAGAAGTTCATCTAGCAATGGAATGGACTGCTAAATGAAATACTAAATCCTATAGCCAAAGCACACTTGTTCGTATTTAAGGGAGCAGTTAATGACTTCATCAAGTCCAAACTCTACTACCTTGACCCACAATCCCTTAGCTAGGCATTTTTTCAAACTAAAAATATAGAGGATGTTATGGAGGCTAGTCATGATCTAGCCTATGTAGCATATAAAAATTAAAATACATGGATAGACAAAGAGAAAAATAATCAAAACAATACAACCATAGATACTATGACAAAAGAAACAAAGATCATGGATTAGGGGTCAATGGCCAACCCACCCAAGGCCCCCACTAATGACCATAATAACCAATCATTAACCTCTAAGACTAGTGCATCAACAACAACCAAATCCAATTTTGAAAGAAATTATAGGTCCAAATACACTATGCTACCATTAAAACCATTAGAGATGTTAGAACAACTTTTGAAAAGTGGATGTATTCAATACAAACAAATGACTAAAGCTTCTTGAATGAAGCATGATAGAATTTGTGAAATAGCCAAAGACCCCACTAAAGTAATGAAGGATGATCCTTAACTACCTAAGTACTTTAAGTTATATTTCTTCTGCATCACATTGAATGATGAGTTGCTGGGGATGATAGATAGGGGAAAGGTGGCCTTAGATGCTTCCAACCTAGGTCGATCACAAAATTAGTTGATGCAGGTCTACAAGGATCCATTAAATGATAATGATAGCCCTTACATCATCTTAGCATTCAACATTGATGACCATCAAAAATCTTCAAGAGAACCATTTGTGATCCGAGTACCCCTTTATGATGAAAGGTCTTCTTCAACCTCCACCAACTTAATATCCCCTTTTGTCGCAAGAGTACCATCATGAATGCCTCCAAGGGATCCTTTTGTCATTAGGGTGTCTCAACCTAATACAATCCAACCAATTGTAGCCTAGACAACTGCACAACAACCTCCTATGATGGTTAACGCTACTACCTCTTCCTCACAACCAATGATTGGCAACCAAAAACCTTCAGTGAAACAAAGGAAGAAGCATAAGCAAAAACTTGGTAGCAAAGTTAATAAGAAGACAAAGGCATGAAAGGAAGTGGACCCACCAAAACCCACTCCCATATTGACTATACCCATGACCTCTTCTACCTAACCCACTCCAACAAATAAGCCACAAGAGGACACCAAAGCCCATAACCAAAACAATGAGAACCCAACAAATACAACCTAGGACCAAAGTGTGCATTTTGAGGTGCATGGAGGAGGAGGTAAAGTACAACCAAGGTGACAAGCTCATGATCAATGATAAAAAATTCCTTACTGCAATGGACCAAGTTAGGCAATCCCTCAAGTAAAAGAATACAACCTTAAGCTTGTATGACCTAATTATGACTTCCTCCACATATCATGAGATGTTAATTAAAATGTTAACTTATATTCCCATTAGTGAGGACATCCATGCTAATGAAGAAGCCATCCATGTAGTGATGGTTCCTCCCTCAGTAAAGGGGGAGAAGTCAACACCTCTAATATTTCATGATAGTGAAATTAAGGTTTATCCCCAAAATGGCAAAGCAACTAGGGCTCCTCTATTCATAACCATATGCATAGCATAGTTTAAAGTACAATGAGTGCATGTTGATGATGGAGTTCCAACTAATGTCATCCCATGCACCATCATTGAACTGTTAGGCCTAATTGAGCAAATACAACCTACAACCACCATAGCTCTTAAGTCCTTCAATGGATCCAGGGTTACCATCAAGGGGTCAATCTCCTTCAATTTTGTGGTAGGAGAGCAATTCCCCACAAACATCAATTTCTTGATGGTGGAGGAGACACTAGTATTCAACCGTATTCTAGAAAGACCTTGGTTGGATCAATTACAAGTTGTGTCCTTACTTATCCATCAAGAAAATCACCTTTCTTACAAGGGAGGTGAAATCATCATTCATGGTAATAACATGATTCCCCTAGCTATCAACAATATGAACATAGAGTAGGGATCTGAAGTGGATTTTCAAAAAGAAGATCCTAGCCATGAAATGTAACAACCCAAAAGAGAGCAACAACCCAAGAAAACCAATGATGATAACGATAAGTAATGGGATGAATTATGGGATGAAATCCCTTTTAACATCATAAGTGAAGGGGATGGTGAATATAAGCTTGTGCAGAATAAGCCTTACTCATTCCCTAATATTAAAAACATTAGGAATAATTTGCACAAGTGAAGTTCACCTTAACCTTTTCCATCCTATGCCCTTATAACTAGATGCGCGACTAGCCATATAGCCTAATTTTTATTTTTCAATTTATTATACTCCTTCATGAATTTTTATTTAACTCTTTATGCATGTAGCCTAAGCTCATTTGCATTACAACCTTTTTTTTTTTACTTTTACTTGTATTATAAACATAAAAAGGAATTATAAATGTATTTCTTTTTCATAACTAGTCCCCTATGATCTTAAACTAGCATCACAATCTACTAAGACTATAAACTGGTAATATGGCCCACCATGGCCTTAAACTAGCAACATAGCCACAATCACACATTAAGGATCGCTATGGCCATTAATTAGCAACACAATATAACCTATGCCCATGATGGCCTAAAACTAGCAAACATCTTATTTATTATTATACTTTTTTTAAGCCTATTATCATATCAATTAGCCATTTAATGTTATAGCCAAAATGTCAACATAGCCATTCTCAATGTTCACAACATTTACTACAACTATAGATATATATAGCCACAAGCAAAACCAAAATTTAAATTTAAAGTTAAAGTGTCCATAAAATACATAGCCATGGTCACGCTGTGTGGCAAAAATGTCAAATAATAATAATAATAATCATCTATAATGTAGCCTTGGCTAATCATAGCCATCAACATAAAAATAAAAACAAATATCCTAACAAGATAAGCTGATGGAGGCTACTGAGTGGCATCTAGAAGAGGAAGTGGTGGATCATTTCCATCATCACTACTGGGGTTGCCAATGTCTCCTAAGGCCTAAAATGTAATAACATATAGTGAGTTAGTAACCCATAGCCAAAACCATGACTTAAGATAAAAACTAAAACATAAAATATACGAAACATGTGGAGATCCTAGCTCCATTACTTCCAAGGGTAGATGTGGACGGCCTTCCTCCAAATGATGGAGGATCTAGGCCTTCTTCATGTTGACCTAGTCAACATCCCCAAGATCAACACCAAAAAGGATGTTGGTCCTATCTATCGTATTCCAAGTAGGTCGCTCCCGGGTAATAACAATTGTAGAAGTCTTACCTATAGTAGTGGTAATCTAAGCAGTAGGGGATTACTACACCATGAGAGTACTTTTAGAAAGTTGATAAGCACTCTCCACCTAGATCCCCTAAATGAACATCTCTCTCTTGTGTTGTTCAACTGACTCCTCCTTAAGTCACTTAAGGTAGGCCCCATGATCTACCTTGTACTATCACTTATGGGCCTCTTATTTCTTACCCCACTCTAGGACCCACACATAGTAATCTTTCTAGTCCTTAACCTTCTAGGAGATGAGATCCATCTACATACATTGTTTTTCCATCTCCCATAAGATCACTACTTTGTCCTAAATGACATGCCAATAGTATGTCCATGTGATCTCCCTACTCTACAACTCCCTTAAGTTAGTCACTTGGGCATCCACAAAGGCCTTGAAGCCTCAAAGATCTCTAATAGTTTCCTCCTACCAATGAGTATTCTTCCTTAAGACCACAACTTCCTTCCATAGGGATTCATTAGACCTCTCTAGCTCCCATGAAGTTTTTGCACATGACATTGCAAAATTAGTAGAAGTCTCATACAACTTCAAGGGTATAGTAGATACATCGAAGGGAAACTTAGGCAAGGAGTCAATCTCCATGTCTTTGTTGGGGTTCCACTCCACAAAATACATGACAAAAGCATGTAAGATAATCATAAACATAATGTACAACCTAAAATAGCCATGACACAAACATAACCTATAGCATAGACAAGCAACTAAGGCACATACAATGAATTCCTTACCTATCTCAGGTGCAACTTATTGCAATTGGTTGATGATGTCCTTAGCCATCCCATGCATGAACTTCACCTTGCCTAGAATGTCCACCAATGGTTTCACACAAAACTTAGTATGGTAGCTCAGGAACTACAATAAGCATAATAATCATTGAAAGGTTAGGATGAAAAAAAAGATAAATAATGAGATAAAACAAAATCATTGAGGCATGGGCATACCTTGTCCCTGCTCCTCCTCTTCCTCCTATAGGATGACGATGGGGCATGTACCTAGCACCACCTCACTGAACAAGGCATCTAGATTTTTTATATCCATGTTGACAAAATCTTCAACCTTAGGTTACTTTAGGAGTGCCTATTCTGCATGCCTTTTTTCTTCCTCCATGGTAGATTGCCCTACCATAGATTGATGTTTGTCAACAATCATAGCACATAGCAAACTGATTAATACTTGAAATCATAAAGTAGTCATAAAATTTAAAATGGAAAAACATAAATGAAGCATACCTATGAATATCTACTATGATGGCATAACCTTAAACTTAAGCTTCTTCATGGTAAGTTGGTTTGATGTTGATGGTGCTTTCTCCATGGACCTCTTAAGCTTCTCCCTGGCTACCCCTTCGACCTTCATGTGTAGTCATTTAGCCTCTAAGATGCTCACTAGGAACATGAGAGGCTCCTCATAATTTGTGATATTAGGGGACTCACACTATTTGACATTAAGATCCTTAGTTGTAATGGATAATGTATCATCCATCCCCTCTGGTGGGTTCTGAGCCTGCACCATTGGATAAATGTGCTTTATCAAAGGCTTAAAAAGTTGGTTTTGGTCTTGGGGAACCCATCATCCATTCCTATACACCACTAGAAATTCTAAAAACCTCTTTCAATAACCTAAAAAAATGTAAAATGCATGTGGATTGTTATATAGGTGTTCATATAGATTCTAAGGATCTCCTCCTGAAGCCCAACAACCAAGGCATCTGCCTAGTTGAACCTAGTGCCATCCATTAGGACATTCTTAAAGGTCTATCCCTACACTATGCTAGTCACCTTATTTTGCTATAATAGTTTAGGTAATGCACAAGACCTAAACAAAGGATATGACTCCTTTGCATTAGGGTTTTTGAAGCCATCCATGGAAATTCCAGAGTGGTCCATGTTGGTACCAAGCCACTCCAAAACTTCATCATGATGGCCCAATTCCTTCACTATTCTTGTTGCGACCTTTGCCTTGTCAGTAGGAACACTAAACAAGTTGCAAAAGAGGCCCTCATTGATATCCATGTTAACCTTCACATCCAAGATTATGGTGCTAAAATTATCAGCCTTCTCATGAAAGGAGTCAATGACATGCAACATCTCCATAGCAGGGATGGAAGGGATAGGTGTCATATATACATCAAGGAAACCTACATGCTAGATGTTTGCCTGAATATACCTAGGTGCCAATCTCCTCAACCACTCCGATGCTAGTATCACTTCACCAAAATTTAGGATGAGGCTATACTCATGACATATCCCTAACATCAACAGAGGTGTTTATCTAAGGTGTTTATCTAAGCTGACTTAAGAAATTCCACAAATGCATTACTACAACCTTCTATAGCCTTGTGGTTCATAGCCTAAACTATTATAACCAAAATTAAGCCTTAGCTTAAACCATGCATAAACTTAGAAGAAGCATTAAGACTTAGAAAAAGCATGTAGCCATAGTAAAAATATTTCTTAAAATAGTAAAGCCTTTATTTTTCATAAAAACAAATTTAAAACATAAGTTTTACAAGAAAAAAACTACACATATCAATCACACCCATCCAAAATTTAACCTTATTAGCATAGTTTAGCAAAATAATTTCTTAAAAATTCATATAAGCTCAAATTTTAGTGATTTCACCATGGATGGAATCATGAAATCATGAACTTTACAGCCATGATCGTTACAATTAGAGATACATAACCATTTTTTACATGAAAAATAGCCAATGCAAAAAAATCGTAACCATCACCATTAACCCCTTTTTTGTGTAGGGTAGGTAAACAATTTGCAAAAAATTTGTTTAAGCTCCAAACAAAGTGACTCTACCACCATTTGAAAGCTTGAATTGACACCTATGCAACCATACTTAATGAAAATTCCAAACCATTTCCATTCATGTAAAAAAAGGTTCACCAACTTGGACAATAATCTAAAAATAGCACAAACCTCCTTTTGATATAAGCTTAGCAAAAAATTCATAAAAATTTTGTTTTCAAGCCAATAAAAGTGATTCTACCTCCATTGGAAATTTGAATCCAAGGCCTACCTAGACATAACCAAAAATAGCCAAAAACCTTTCTGTCTAATCGAACACAATTTATGAACATAATGAAATTTTTAAAATGGCATGAAAACCCTAATTACATGACCTTAGGAAAACAACCATAACTTCAACAATATTAATCCAAATTGAATAAGAAAACAACCATTGAAAAGATTAAACATAGGGAAACAAACTCATAATGTCAAATTTTAAAAATATGTAGCCATTTCCTTAAGAAAAAATAGACAACATGGCTTGCTTTTCCATGTAAAAAGCTAAAACCCAACTTAACATAGCCAAAATAGCCAAAACGATCAATACCCATTAGAAACCACACCAAAATAATGGGGTAGGATTTCATTCAAATTTAATTTTGAGAAATATTTTGGCCTAGATCTAAGAAAAATGACCATACCCCCAAATTTTGGGAAAAAAGCACAAAAACATCAATCTTGAGTTCAAAAATTGAATCTACTAAAGACAAAACAACAAAACAATCATAGATCCACATGGAAGTGGCCAAAAGAAGAGGTGGGATTTTGTCAGAATTTTTTTTACCCCCTCTATTAGTGTAGATCTAAGAAAAATGGCCCCACAATTAGCAATAAAATACAAGAAAAACAACAAAAATAGCTAGAAAACCAAGCAAAAATAGGTAGAACTACCTACCTCAAAGTAGTGATAGATGAGGCCTAGATGGAGATAGGCCTAGGAAAGCTTTGCAAGTCTCTAGTACATTCATCCATATTCTAAATCCTAGGTGTCTAGCTCTTCCCTCCACACTATTTTGGCACCATGGTAGGCTCAACACTAGGAGAGTTTGAAGATGAGAAGGATGGAGGTTCTACACTATGTGGAAGGTAAATGGAAGGCTTCCACACTAAGAATAGTTTTCTTCTACCACAAAAATATTTGCCAAAGCTCTCCTCCAATGCATAGTTTACAAGAATGACAATTGTGATTGGAAACTTACAACATTTAACAATAAAAACTACATCTAAATCTAAACGAGCACCTCTGAACCTAGCTGCTAACTCAGTATACCATAACTTCAAGTGCACTAAAGTGCAAAGGGAAAAAACTTTCTTCAATGCTGAGATTGGTGGAAAATAGCTTCACTTTTCAAATTTTAAAATTTCTTGGATTATGGATCCCACAATATTCTTTCCCTCTTAGCCAAAAATTGCATCAATGTTGAGTTTTGAGCACTTTTTGATTTTAGAAAAATAACAAATCCTTAATTCCCATGCATCCACACTAAGGAGATCATACCCAATGTGGATACATGCCTTTCACTCCATAAAGCCATTAAAACATAGTTTTTTTTTTTGCCATTTTTAACAACTCCAACCTACCTTGTTAGCATGGATGGAGGGGGGAGAAAGCCTAAAAGCTCTCTCATAGCCCTCAAAATGATCGAATTTTAATCGTAGACATTGATAGCTAACACCAACAACCCTATAAGCACTCATGCATATCCAAAACTACTAAAAATAGCAGAAAAGAAAAGTTTCTTAGTCCCTCCACACTATGAAACAGCTCTTCCACACTAGATAGTGTGAAAAAAATAGGGAAAACCTTCAAGAAACTTCAAAAGTACCCTTAGAAACCTTAAATGGATGCTAGAAAGCCCTGTACGTGTTATAGGACCTTGTTTGCTCATCCTAGAACCCTCAAACTCTCTAAAATGGATCATGGTTAGCCAAAATATCCTTCCCCCCAATTTTCCATGTTGAGAATGGAAGCCCTAGCACGTTATAAATAAGAAAATCCCAAAACTACCTAGCAACCCTCGAAGCAATCAAAATTTGACATCAACTATCAGCAGTTAATACTAGCAACATTAGAAGCCCACATGCAGAGACAAAAATATAAAAACTTAGCAAAAAGTAGGGTCTCCTAGTTCCTCCACACTAAGGATGCTCTCTTCCATGCTACCCAGTGTGGAAGAAAGGGGGAACCTTGGTGAGACTCCAAAATATCCTCTAAACATCTCAAACAAACATCCTACAACCTTGCATGAGCCCTAAGACCAGTTTTACACCTTCTAGAGTCCTTAAACCCTATAAAAGTGACCATGGATAGCCAGGAAACCTTTCCTCCAAATCTTCCATGTTGATCATGGAAAAAAGGGGGTAACAATAAAAATCACTTCATAAGCATTGAAATGGTGCCAAATTTTGACACTAGGTAGCAACAATCAACACTAGTAACCTCAAAAACCTACATGCATGGCTAGAAATGATACAAATAATCAAAATTGATTCCCCCTAGTCTTTGACACTAAGCATGCTATCCTTAGTATGGAAAATAGGGGGAAGGTTAAAAATCATCTAGGAAACCTCCAAACTAGCCAAACTTGGACTTAAACCCTACTCCTTAGCCCCAACAACCCTAGAGGCACACATGCACTATCAATTAAGGTCAAAACTAGCCTAGATCTATGATTTATGGTTCTTCCATGCTAGGGATCCCTTTCTCCATGTTGTCTAATGTGGAAACTTAAGGGGAAACTTGGTTGAATCCCATAAACACCTCAGAACAACATCAAATAACCTTACATGTGCTCTAGAATCTTATTAGTAATCATTGGAGACTTCACACATTAGAAAACTAATCCCAAATGGCCAAAAATTGGTTCCCCTTAGTCTTCCCCCTAATTTTCCATGTTGGAGCAACTTCCCCAACATGGAAACAAGGGGGAAGACCTTAGTGCCCTTAAAAAACCTTCAAACATATCCAAAATTATCCAAAAACTTGTAGAATCATGATTTATAGCTTTGGGGACCTAAGAGCCTGGTCAATGTGCTCTCAAACCATCTTGAATCCACAAAATAGGTGTGCCCCCATCTTTCCATGTTGGGGATACTATTCTTAGCATGGAAAAATTGGGAAAACCCATTTCAACATATTTTGACACCCACAGTTACCTCAAATTACCTCAAAACAAAGCTAGGGAATGCATAACTCCTAGATCTAGTTTTCAACTTCCTGTCTAATCATGTTTGATCGTATTTTAGCTTGTATTTGATTATCCATGTTGAACCCCCTCTCTTCCATGTTTACTAGCATGGAAACAAGGGGGGACAATTAAAAACCTACTTTTGGCCTTTAAAGACCTCCAAAGTGCTCAATGTTGATAGATCTAGCCCTATGTTGCCTTGGGAAACTCCTAGAACCTTAATTTTGGGTCTCTAGATGTCTCAAAACCTGTTTTCCCTAGTTTCCATGTCAAGGATCACTTCTTCCATGCTAGCTAGTGTGGAAGCCTCAAAACACTTGATTTTTGAATCCAAACAGCCCTAACTAATGCCCAAACTCACCTAATAGCCTTGTAGTCTTAAAACATGACCCTCTAAGGCCTACAAATGGCAAGACCTAACCATTTTTGGACCTATATTAGCCAAATTTCAATATGTGTAGCATGTTTTGCTTTATTTTTGTCTTATTACATAGTTTTTTTCTTATTTTTTGGACTTATGTTGCATTATTAACTTTTTTGACCTTCTATGGTCTTTATACATCCTTATATGTTCTTTATTTGCTTTATTATAGCCTTATTTACCTTTGTTTGGCCTTTGAATGGCATCAAATAGTGGGGTTTAACCTTCCCTGACCATTGTTTAACACCATGTGATCATGATCCACTATGGTCTTAAACTAGCATCATAATCCACCAAGACTCTAAACTAGTATCATGGCCTACTAAGGCCTAAATTGGTAGAATTATGGTCTTTTGTGACCATTTGTAGCCTCATTTCTTATACTTCTCCTTACTTAACCTTTTCTTGACCTTTGTTTGGCCTTTATTATACTTTGTTGAATTGTCCTTATCTCATTGATGACCTTGAATGACCTTGTTTGCATTATATTTACATATTTTTATAGCATTTTAACATTATTTATTCACTTTTACCTAGGTGCCACTTAATATGCTTTTGGTTGATATGCAAGATCAAAGTATGAGCACTTGGGAATAATCAATTTGCCTTTGTATCTACATAGACCTCATGGTGATATTAAATGATGTGCCATTACTCCAAGTAGCCTTGATCAACTTCATCAATAATGAATAGAGTAAGGACTTGTGGATAACAACTCTGGACATAGTGAAGGAGCAACATATGCAAGCACTTGCTCACATCGAACATTATCAAGAGAGGCAGAATTGAAAACATCACCATAACTTGATCATGCATAAGATTAAGGAGTATGACCTGGTCCTCAAAGCTATTCATGAGCATGCCAATAAATTCTCAGCTAATTGGGAAGTGTCCTTCCTTTTCATGAGAACCTATGAAAATGGTACATTTAGGATAGCTGACATAGATGGGAATGAGCTGGCCAATCCAGTTAATCATTCCTATCTAAATCCATACTACATGTAGTTGACAATCATTAACAAGCAAGCTTTTATTCAATGCTCTACTATGACCTTAAACTAGCAACAAGGCCTACCAAGGCCTTAAACTAATACAATGGCCTACCACAACCTTAAACTAGTAACTTCAATGACCTAGATAGCTTGGTTTTATCATCTCATGTGGGTTGTATGCATTGTAGCATCATAGTATACAATGGTATTTTGTATTCTTTGTCAGTGCCTCTTAGGTTAATCCTTCAATCACCAACAAAGATGAGTCATTAAAAGACCATAAAAATTTTCATGTTATAGTAAATTTTCTTCATGTAGCTTTCACCCCATTAAACCCAAGGCAAAACATTAGTGTAAATGTGAAGATAGAAATCTCACATATCTCATTTTTTTGGGGCTTAAAATGCCTCATAAGTAATCAAAGCCTTATTTCCCAAGTAAACAAAGTCACATATTGTCTATATTTAGGCTTGGAGGAGTCAAAAATGCCTTTTGGAATGCCAAAAATGGCAATTTTGTGGGTTTTATGGGGGGGTATACACTTTTCTACGCTGGAGACATCTACAGGGGGTAAATCTCACCTACCCCCACCATGGAGAGGTTTTGGGTTTTCCCTCAACTTGGAAACTTTCCTTGCCAGCATTTTAGACTATATGCTCAACTTGGAAACCTTCCCTCTTAGCATGGAAGTTTCCCCCCAACATGGAGGCTCCACCCCCAATGTGAAAATTACATTCCCCTAGCTTGGAATCTAGAATAGCTAGATTTCATTACTCCATGCACTCCAACATTGACCAACCACTTCAACAATGATGGTGGAAGGCTCTTCATAGAAGATTCATCTCCAGCGTAGAAGGTGTGCCCATTACTATTATAGTAAACAGAATGGCCATGGGGGGAAGGCACTTACCACATATAGTAACCCTCCAAATTTGGGTGCCCATCTCACCTGCACAAGGTAGAAATTTGCAGCAATTTAGCAGCCAATTTATAGTCATTATGTAGCCAAATTATAGCCAATTTGTGGCACCATTCATGGCCTAAGACACCTTTTACAAGTTCAAAACACCTTTTACAAGTTCAAAATTTTTTTAACACAATTTAGAAAATTTTAGCAATCCTATACTATTCACATTAGTTACATAATTTTTACACAGTTTACCAATTTGTTCATGGTTTTACACTTTGGCATTCTGAGGCACTCAAGAGTTCTTACAAGTTCCCACAATTGTATTCTCTTGAACCCAGCATGGAAACCATGTGACCTTGTAACCTCCTTTGGGGGATTTGTGAATTTTCAAGCTCCATAGTGCACTCCTAGGATTCCCAACTCTCAGCGTAGAGCACTTGAGCAACTTAGATTCTTCACATTTCTCAACCCTCCACCATAGCCAACATTGTAGATATAGAGTAGTAGCACAAGGGGTTCAATAGCATCGAGAGTGACAGGACATCCAGCTTGTGGAGTTAACTACATTGACTTCAACAGACCCTGAGCCCTCATCTAAGTGAATCTCCCTACTACTCACTCAAGCACTATTTGTACACATTTTTCTAAGTTATTCTTTATTATTTCTCAATAAATTTTTAAGTTCTAAGTTTCTTATGCAAAATATATTCATTTATTTTCTATGCATTATTTAGATTTGTGATCAAATTCAGTATTTTATTTTTTCTATTATCCTATTTTGCACTTTGTAAGTCCCTAGTTGATATGCCAAATCAACCAAGGTGCCTCAAATCCCATTTTTTCTAGAGGCCCTAGGGATTCATGGGTTGAGGACTGTTGTGCACTAGATCCATCGATCTTTCCAATCACAACATATCTAGAAAAATTTTTACTCCTCCAACTCTAACTTAGCAAGAGACTATATGAATCTAGGATATTGGCCACTTATATGATTATTCTACTCCTAACATGAGATTTTGAAGTAACTTGAACTAAAGTATTTGTAATTTTCCTACAATTTTTACTTTACTCTTATCTATGAGAACAATTTTCTTGTTGGACTATTATGATGATAATCCTATTTATTTATAGATAGGTAATGGTATAATAGTTAATGGTGCTCCTAAATCAACTAAATAATTATGCAAATATTCATCATTTAATTTTAGCTTTAGAAGAAGAGGATCTTCTTTATCTAGAGTACATATATAGTAAGATTTCACTATTTTATCTTTGTTACAAACATAGCTTAGTTCAAATTCATTAACCTTCTTTACTTTAACTAGTTATGCAAACTTCTTTTGCTAACCTCTATAGTATTTGATATATACTAACATTTTCTTTGACATGCTTTAGATCCTCTATTCAGCCATGTAATGATGAGGAAATTTTATACTAAAGAACCAAAAAATCCTATGCAAAAGAGTTTAACTTTAGGATTCACACGCATTAGAAGAATTTGAACCATCTAAAATGATTTTGTTAATTGCTTGAGGACTTAGGGGGTTTGTTACCGAGTATGTAAACATAAATAAATGAAAAAATGTATGAAATAGTAACATGAGCACTAAGTCTGAGAATAGAGAGATAAAGAAATAGTGTGTCCAAAGAAAGAAAATTGTAAACATTGTATTAATTGTTACAAAAATATGGGGAAAATAAAGGTTCAAAGAGTATAAATCATGGACTCTAAAAAGCTTAAGAGTACAAAATATTCCTTAAAGCTTGATGTAGACAATAGGGTGTGTTCTGTAACTAGATCCATACTTGTCTGCCTTAACTGATTTGCTCTTGAACATTATCCACCACAGGTTATCTTTATTCATAGCAATCTACACTATGAGGAAGGCTATGGACTCTCAAATCTTATACTACTCTAAAATTCTTGAGTTTAGCTAAATGCAAAATGATCAAAAAGTGCTCAAAATGATGCAAATTTTAGTTTAAGTAGGCCATGAATTTGCTAATTATTTGCTAATTTGATTCTAGCTAATTTCTAACATTCCTTGCAGGATTTTTTATGCTTTTAATGTTTAAAATTTGTAGCATGTGAACCACTATCATTTTTAAGTTTTGGACTTTAGATTGTAGCATATTCAACTCTTTTCATCATCTAAAACTGTATTGTATGGACCACTAACATGTGAGATTTTTGTTGTTGAATTTTCAATGCATTTGGGCTATTTTAATAGCCCAAATTCTAATGTGTGCATAATTTTATCTGCACACACTACCCCACATGCTAGCATAGCATGTGGGATAGGGTGGTACAACGTATGGAGAAAAAAGCCATCGTTTTCAATAATATTGACCCTCACATGCTAGCATAAGTAAAATTCATTGTGTGTGGGCTACAAATCTCAGTCTTTCATACTAAAAATAATTTAGAACTTTGCCAAAACAATGCCACAAGCTAAGATTTTTAATTGGAAAATAAGATAATTATTTATGCCTTTAATTTTTCATCAAATTATAATTAAAACTTTATCTTCAAGGCTTCTTATGTACAACATGAATTTTCTTTGAGGTGTTTCATTGGCTCCTATTTGTTGATGTTTTGAGGTTTCACCCAAGAGACATCAATAAAAAATGTTAAACATCATTACATATGCATTACTAATGCTCCCTCTTCACACTCAATTTAGTAACTATCGAATCATGATGAGGAGTACTTACAATGGTGAAATAAGGTCAAGATGGGATGTTAAGAATTTTGGGATGGAATCATGATTATATTTTCTATCATAGTATGGTCACATGGGCTAACAAAGAATTTCAAATATTGACATCATGGCTATGGCATGGTAGTGACATGCTTACTGACTGAAGAGGTTTTCATACTTGAGTTGGAACTACTGGTTTCATGATGATGTCCTAGAGGAACCAACACTCCATTCTTGAGCTTCTTTAGCCACTTGGCTTCTCCCTTTTTTGGTTGGAGCCACTTGTTTTACCTTAGGCTATATTGGCCTCTTGGTTTGCTTGGCATCTTCTTTTCCTCTTTTTCTTGATAGGGATGAAGCCTTCTTTGGGCTTTTATTCCAAGGTTGCATTTTGCTTTGTTTTCTCCTTGAATGTGATGTGTTACATTTAGTGAACTTGACTATGGAGCATGTAGAAGAGGATGTCACATGGTGATGATGCATGAATGTCAAACATAGATCTTCATTGTTAGCAAGATAAGAAAGGATGTAGATTTTTCATGAGGTTATGGCTTAGGAGGGGTAATGGAGATGATATAAGGTAAGCACTATTGGCAAGGTTGAATAAGCTAATTAAATCTCATGTATTGATATTACATGGTGATTCGTCATTGCATTGAATCACATGTCTATGACAACTCCAAGCTATTTTACAATCACAACTCTAAGAGGATAAGAAAGCAAGTCAAAGAATGCATAAATTATAAAATATTGCATCAGACCACATGAGATATAGGCCACCATTGGTTAAAATTGGTAGAACATGATTAATAGATTCATAAAAATTTTGTAATATTTTGAGATGCCAAAAAGAGGCATGAGGTCATGTAGGCTCACTTGTCATAGGTCACAGGATTCACCAATGTTTCATTCTCATTCAATCTTGTAAACAAAAGGTTAACAACAATAAAAGCAAACATTTTTATGTTAGATGAAATCAAGGTCATGTGAAGGTTTTCATGTTGCCATGCAAGGATTTAGTAATGTTTGAGTAAACTGAGGTTCTAGTGTGAAACTTGGTTTCAGAGTTTTCTCCTCACCATCATGGTTTAAAATGGGGAATTTGAGCAACGAATCCTTTGTGATGTTTCAGGCTCTAAGAACAATAGCAATTAATCTACTTCAAGGTACTAAGCTACATAGTTTAAAGGCTTCAAGTCTTAGGGCTTAGATATTCAAGGTCAACTTGGTCAAAAAACATCACCAGATGGGTTCACTCAAGCTCAAAGGCTAGTCAAGTTACTTCCCCATCCTCCTAGCTCAATCTTGCATGTGAACATAAGAACATCAAGTGGCATTTGCATGATAAAATTGGTAAACAATGTTAAAATAATGCAAAATAGTTGTAATAAAAAAGTAATATAAGGCAAAGTAAGGCCAAAACATACTAAAAAAGGGCTAAACAAGGCCAAAATAAGACAAAACAAAGTAAAATATGATAAAAGACAAGGTTAAACCAAGCTAAAATATAGCAAACAAGGTTAAAACAAGGCCAAATAAGGTTGAAGATAACATTAAATAATGATATTTATTTTTAGAGTTATTTAATGATTAAAATAAGCAAAAAATATAATGAAAATAAGCTATAAATTGTTGAAACAAGTAGAAATTTAGAGAAGACTAGCTGTAGATTTCTAAAATATGTAAGAAAATCTAGTAAAAATAAATATAAATAATAATTAATAAGTAAAAATATAAAAAATCTAGCATAAACTACTGTATATTGCTAAAATAAGTAAAGAAAAGCTAGAGAAAATAGGCTATAACCTGTAAAAATAAGTAAAAATCTATAAAAAAAATAATTAAACTCATGGAAAATATCATGTAAACTAGCTATAAACTAGTAGTATAATGGCTTTTTGTGGTGAAAATAATTGAAAAAGATAAAACTTTACATGTCCAATGCGTGAAGACCATCTCTTCATAGCTTGGGTTTTAGGCTTTTGGGACCCACCAGGGTAGCTTGTTTGGGCATTTTTAACTTGTTAATTATTGTCATAGATCCCACACATTGGCCCACACACTTCCACAACATGTGGGGCTTCACCCTTAACTTGTGGTCAAATTTGGAATGGAAAATTTCTTGTTCTAACCCCCACACATTGGCCCACATGCGGCCACATCATGTTGGGCTTAACCTTCAACATGTGGTAAAATTTGGAATGGAAAATTTCTTATTCTATCCCCCATATGTTGGCCCACACATTGGGATTCTTATAAGCAACGTGTGGCCAAGGCCTTAGGCTCTACATGTTTTCCCACTCATTCGGGTTGGCAAGTCAAACATGTGACGCTAGAAGATTGAAAATCTTCATCAAATCCTAATGTGTGAGGCTTATTTTTTTTTATTTATGTTCTAACTCCAACATGTGAAGGGTTTGTTTTGGCTTTTGAAAGGTTATTAAGAATGTAGTGCAAGCAAGGCATGAGCAGCGTGGCTTCGAAGCAATGGACAATAGGTAGTGCATGGAAGCAACAACATGGGAGTAGGCAAGGTAGTGAAGATGGTACATAGGAATGGTGATGAGGAGTGGTAGCATAAGCAAGACAGCAATGATAGAGCAGTAAGAGGTGGTTCAGCCACTAACATTGGTGAGAGCTTAGAACTATGCTTGGTGGAGGACCACGATGAGCCAATGCTACAAGCTGTAGGTAGCACTATGGCCTAGCCCTACCATGCAACTGTGCTACAAGCCTACTACTATTGGCCAATGCCCCAGCTAGCCGCAGTGGCTACTAGCCCTATTCTTAGGGTTAGGGTACAAGAACAACTTTTTTAAAGCTTTATTTTTTTCATTTATATATATACACATTCTTAACAATAATGGTCACCTTCTATTTAATTTACGATAATGGTCACCTTCTATTTAATTTACAATGTTTGATAAACATAAAACCTGCGTAGCCAACGTATCTCTCTACACTAAACCATTTTCTTCATGATTGATGAGACGCGACCTGCATGTGCCGCGATATCGC
>MNCI01023314.1:70241-80325 GCA_015680685.1 Gnetum montanum | reverse complement strand
AATAATCCACTTGTATCTATGATCCTAAGGATCTAGATGTAATAGAACATAGGTAATCCCTTAGGCAGTTCAGATTCAACCCAACCCATGTAAGCATCGATGAAGAGAATTATAATTTTATTTATGAAAAAATCCAAGTGGATTTGTACATATCACACAAGAAGTTAGACTTCAAGAGTCAATTTGAAATTATTTATAGAAATGGGAAAGAGTACATTCCTTCACCATATGACCATATCAAACTATCAAACTATTATAAGTGCATGTTAACACAACTAGTGGATGTATATGATGAGGTTGAAGCAAGTGATAAAGATTATTAAGGGCAAGACTGAGAAGATGAGGATGAATTTGGAGCTTATTTTGAGATGGTTATTCACCTAGGAGATCACTCATAGCAATTTGTTCCTAAAGTAATCATGGTTAACTTTGTGCCTCCTATCTCAATAATAAACCAAGTACCTCTTCCAACCTCAATAAGTCAAACCTCTTAACAAACTTCCTTATTCACTTCCTTGTTTACCTCAACACCATTTTGCATAATGCCCCAACCTCTACTAATAGTCGCCTCTATGTCAAAGCCCTTCATAGTTTTGGCTAGTCCCTCTTCTAGAGTACAAATACCACATGTTTCTTATAACTAGTTTATGCCTAATACTTCTTTTTTTTCCACATATTCTTGTGCAAACATCTTCTTCCATGTTCCATCATCCTACAATGGTAGTTACACAATCCCTCTAGTCTATACTGTTGTCTATTTCATAACCACTAATCATAGAGAAACCACAAGTGTAGCCTTAAGGAGATCCACAAGGCCTAGATCAAGCCTTTCAATTGATCCAGGACCTTACTGAGAAGCTGTGGAAACTCAGAGATAGTAGAACACAAATGCTGAAGGTCATGAACTTCTACTAGGATGATCCTTTCAATTCTTACTATTCTCCAAATAACATTACCCATAAACATGCCTATTTCAAACTTTACCAAATAAAATGGTGATATCAGTGCCTCCTATTGCAAGCATGACCTCACATGATACTATGAATATTCCTAATGTCCTTGATAGGAAAAGATTTAGACTAGTATAGAACATTGTCAAGAAATTCTATCTCTTTACTTGATGACCTAATCACCCAATTTATTAATAGATTCATATTCAACTTAAAACTAGACACAACATTGAACCAACTCATGAAAGTGAGATAGGGATTCCTTGAACATGTTCAAAAGTTCATTCAAAGATGGAATGCAATCCTTAATGAAATTCCCAAGCCCATCTCTGAAACCCACATTTTGATCATCTTCAAGGGAACAATTAATGACTTCATCAAATAAAAAATTTTTACTTAGAACCCCAATCATTGAGCCAAGCCTTTTCACAAATTAAAAAAATCAAAGAGGCCATCAAGGTTACCAACGATCTAGCCTATGTAGCCTACAAAAACTAATACATGAGGAAGGATAGGGATAAGAATAAGCCAACACAAGCAACCATGGCCATAGTGGCAAAAGACTTGAAATTGACAAAAGAACAAAATTCTTCACTAGACAACACATCTTCTAACCCATCTCGACCATCTACTTCATATGCTTCCAACTAGCTAAGATCAAATTTTAAGTGCAAGGATAAGTCTAGATATGCTAAGTTGCATATGAAACCTTTTGAGCTCCTAGAAAAATTGATTAAATACAATCATATTTAACATAAGCAAGTGTTTAAGAAAGCTTGTAAGAGACAAGATTGTCTCGGTGAGATAGTTAGAGATCCAATGGTGGCAACTAAAGATGATTCAAAACTACCAACCACTTCAAACTAAATAGATTTTGTCACTATCATCAATTAGTTGGTCATGATATCAATTTTTGGTCATTTTTTAAGATGATCTTCAAAAGAAGATTGATCATGGAGAGTTAGTGTTGAATGAATCTAACCCTTCAAACACCAACAATGATCCCTACACCATAGCTCCATTTACAATATCAAATCAATATAGTTTTCCCAAAGAATTATTTGTTGTTAAGGTACCACCTTAGCCTTAGAACCTAAAGCCTAAAATTCCATTTGTTATATAGATACCATCATCTCTTACCACTAAAGATCCTTTTATCATGCGTGTTCCATCTTTAATGACAAAAAAATCATCCAAAAAAAGCATTATTAATCCCATAAAGCTAGGGAACCATTTGTTATTTGGATTCCTCCACCAATTACTAGAAGAGCTAAAACAACCCATCATCAATGCTTATCTATTATGGCCAATACCTCTACACTGTTATCACCAAGTAACAAGTAATCATCATAGCGACAATGACAAAAATAATCTATCACCAAACTAATGACTAAGCCCACTAAAGATAACTAACAGAAAAAGGTTTGGAAGCAAGTTGACCCACCAAAACCTACAACAAGAGTAGGCCTATATGTGAACTCCATTACCTAAACTACATTAACCACCAAGAAAGAGTCACAAACCAAGTATAATCAAGGGGTCCAAGCAACATGTGCCAAGACATGAGCTGAAAATTCTAGGAATAATGGAGGAAATTGAGACTCCTAAGGCTAAAAAATAACAAGCCAAGGAAAATAATTTTCTCATTATAATAAAATAACTCAAATTGTCCCTAGAAAAAAGAACACATCATTGAACCTATATGACCTAGTTATGAATTCCCCTACTCATAGAAATACGCTAGTTCAAATATTGATCTTTATTCCAATGAGTGGAGACATGCCAACACAAGGAAGGATAGGGATAAGAATAATCCATTCACTCTATTATTGAGCAAACTTCACGTAGGGAAAACATGCATCAACCCATGCTTAGCTTTCATTACATTGAAGTGAAGATTGACCTACAAAATGGAGAAGTACCATCTACTTCTCTCCTCATTAACATATGTATTAACAAGTATAAGGCTCATCATATTCACATGGATGATGAGGTAGCAACCAATGTAATACCATTTACCATTTCTGAATGGTTAGGCCTAACCAAAAACATACAAAATACCTCTACCTTCATGCTCAAGTCATTCAACAAATAATAGGTAGTAGTATGAAGTTCTATCTCATTGGACTTTGTAGTCGAAGAATAGTTTCTCACATTCGCTAATTTCCTAGTGGTTGAAAAAAATATCTAGTTTTAACTTGATCCTAGGAAGACCATGGTTGGCTAAGTTTCAAGTAGTCCCATCTCCTATATGCCAGGAGATTCATTTACCATATTAGGGTAGTGAAATTTTAATTCGCATGGATAACATATTTCTACCATCTATTAATAATGTCAACATTAAACAAGGATCGAAAGTGGAGTTATAAGATGAAACTCTCAACACTAAAGCTAGGGTTAATAGCAACAACAATGCTAACATTGCCAACTCTATAACATTAAATGACCAACAAGAACACTTATCATTTGCCATATTGAACAATGAGAATGATGAACATAGAATCATGCAAAAGGAATTCCTTAATTTATTAAAAGTCAAACAACAAAATCACAATAGACAACTTATCCCTTCTTTTGTTAATGATCATTTATTTACTCTCACATCCTTGTATCATATTTCTATGTTTATTTTATTCTTATGTTTTCTTTCAAGATTATTCTATGCTTGCTAGAAATTGATACCATGGCCTACTAAGGCCTAAAGCTTGTGATACCATGGCCTACTAGGGCCTAAAGCTTGTGATACCATGGCCTACCAGGGCCTAAAACTAGTGAATGTGTAACCTCTCCTTCTTTCCTCTCACATACATCATGACCTATTCATTTATTGCATCGCTTGCAATTTTTATTTTGACAGTTATGTCTTTTTTTGCATTTTCTTTTTACATTTTTATTACATAACATTATCAAATATTACTTTGTAGCCTTGTTTCTTTAACTTGCAACCTAAATCTATTGTTTACATGAAATATAAAATGTAGAAAAACATAAAAATGTAAAAACCAAAACATCTAAAAATCTATAACCAAGGAGAGCAATGTAGAACATGAAACCAAAATATTACATCATAAGGCTAAATGTGACCAACAGTAGCCATATTTAGAGAGTGTAACATATACAGCCTCTGAAACTATAATTAGCAATAGCCAAAAGCTACAATACAACAAAGATGATCTCACATCATCATCAACAACTTAGACTAAACCATGGATGGAAGAGGAAGGAACATTGCTAGAGCCATAATCATCTCCACTAGAAGCCTATGAACAAAAACAATGCAAGACATTAATTCATCAAAACACACGATAATATTAAAACTAAAATAAAACAAAAAATAACATTAAAACTGACAATGTTAACAAATGATACCACCAACGATAAATTGGCTAAGCTCATAGATATAACTAGGATCATACTTAGACTAAAATTGAACCATCATGAATCAAATTTGAGTGGATTTTGACATGTTATCCGACAATTGGCATGAAAAAGCAAAGTTTGACATTTTGTCAAACGCTTGACATGAATACTAAAGTTTGAAATTAGTGTCTTTTCTCCATGCAAAACGTGAGAAATCCAAATCTCAATGATACTCCTGTAAATCAAAGTAGTCATTTTAGGTAGGATAGAACAATAATGGGAGAATCTAAGACCCAACTTTTTGATTCTATATCCTTGATACAGGCAACACTAAGTGTAAAATGATATGTTCCATTTTAAATCTCAATGCGAGGCACACGGTTTTGCATCCTAGTCAAGGTTGAAAATTAATAGCAAGGGGTGAATGTCAAAGGAAATTTACTATAATGTTGTGTTTAAAAATTACCTTTTAATATAAATAAATTATATCATAATGAAAACAAAACAAGAAGATAATTTTGAGATTGGTAAAGTAAAAGTGAAAACACATTAAATTTTAGAAAATTTCTCTATTTCTGTCTAGTTTGTAGAAGTAACAAAACATTTGATTTTAGAGTATATGATTAAACTGTAACAACAACATTAAAAGCAAGAAAATAAACATAAAGTTGTAAGATTAAAAGAAAATTTCAAAAAAAAATTCTTAACTATTTAAAAGAGTAAATGTGAAAACATGTTAAATGAAGAAAAATTATCTCAAATTTCTCATTGCATAGATTGAATGAACAACAACACATTAAATTTTAAAATATATAAAAGCAACAATACTAAAACCAATCTTATATCCACTTCTCTATTATACTTTGTAAATGACATACATGTTTGAAAAATACCAGTAACAGTAAAGATACTGGAATTAAAAATTTTAAACCTTTTTTTTTTTTTTTTGCAAAATTCCCCAAATATAGGCATAAAAGCATGAGTTAACTAGTTTCACAAAGAAGAAGACAACTCTATACCATTTCTTGCCCAAGAAGCTAATATCGGAGCGCTTTATTACTACATTGGGTAGTGTTTTTACTCATGTAAATTACAACAGGGTAGTCTTTCTTAATTGATGAAGCAAGATGGTAAACTCAACGTTGTTTCATAGGTAGCTTCGAGGATCGGATGCCCTTTTTCAAGCTTTACCTATAGTCTCCTTGGTATCGCCTAACCTGCGATTACTGCACAAGTTGCTTTCGAAGA
This sequence comes from Gnetum montanum, assembly GCA_015680685.1. NCBI lineage: Eukaryota > Viridiplantae > Streptophyta > Gnetopsida > Gnetales > Gnetaceae > Gnetum > Gnetum montanum. Next base: position 74,767 of record MNCI01023314.1, on the reverse strand, counting down.
AAAAAAACGTTTGTATAAACTGAATCGTTCCCTGGTGGTAAGTCTCGTTCGAGTTGAGTTTAATGTATTTGTTATGTTGGTAGTACCGAACCTTCGCCAAACCAAGTATTACGCTGTTCTGCCCAACTTTGCCAAAACGAAGTATTCTGCCAGCCTCGTTTGCGTTCCGTTTTCCTTCGGTGAAATTGATGGAAAGGTGATGAAGTAATAGGGTTTTTTAATCTTCAAATTGATGATGAAACAAATAGCTTTCTTTTTCACGAAATTGATGAAAAGAATGCTGAAAATTAATGGTTAAAACGTGTACGCAAAGATAGAAATCAATTTAGACTTTAAAGCCATTTATTCTCTGTAGAGTCTCTTTTAAATCTCGGCACATCCTGGTAGGATTTCTCATCTGCATCATGATATCCGGCAGCAGTAGGAGTACCAGGAACTGTGTTTTGATCAGGCATGGTCTCAGTCTGAGGCTCAACTCAAAGCTTATGCTTAACGTCGACGATTTTTGAAGGGCTCGCCATGAATGAGCGGAACAAAGCAAACAAGCTCGTTCGTCCGTTAGCTCCTGGTCTTACTCAGAGACTGCTCTACTTAGCATATTTTGAGTAAAAGAAAAAAAAAAAAACAAAGCTATTGATATCATCCTGGCCTACGTGAAAACTGCTAATATTTACGCTACTCTAGCCTTAAAAATAAAAAAATGCGACCCTCTGTTCCCTGCGCTAACCAAGAACAAAAATGTGCCACTTTCCCTGCCCTGCAGCCATGAAAAATGCTTGTCTATACGCTATCCCAGCGTAAGCACGAAAGAAAAAACAAATATACACCCTAAACCTTTCTCAATACACTCCGTTTCCTACCCAGCGCGGCTAAAAACGCCATGGAAAAAATTACTAATCTCTTCTTACGCCCACGCGTTGCAAAAATGCCGTCCCTGCGTGCCCTCCGTAGCAAAACCCAAAAGAAAATCGCTTTCTGTTGTTCCAGTCTCTGGCACATAATACTAATAAACTTTTTAGATAAAAGAAAGAATAATGTAAAAAATTGACAAGACACAGAGTTACCCGGGGAAACCTTGAAGGTGAAAAACCTCAGCAAGGTTCTTGGACCATTAGCAGCCTTACAGCTTCAAGATTGAAGCACAGAAAGAATCAATGTGAACAATAGGGAAGAACTGCAGGGGAGGGGAGGATTGTACCTTAGGCACTGGCCATTGTTGTATTATGTTATTGTATAAGGATGCTCCCTTAGCTCCTTATATATTGCTGGGTTTACAAAAATAAACCCAAAATTAAAGGGGATAAGCTAGTTTATTTTTGTGGGATAGATTTGGTACCAAATATAACATAGACAAGGACAAGAATAAGAATATAACAAGGCAGAAATATGGAGAAAATCAAAGGAGATTTGTCTTCATCCACCTTACAATTCTCTCTCTTGAAAGTAAAGGTGCTTTAAAGAACAATTCAGTCCATTTTTAGGAAATCAAATAGAAGAAGGCCATATGTTGATCGCCACTAGAGAAACTTTTCAACAAGAGTTGACTTGGTAGGTACATCTACAAGATTTGCTTCAGTAGAGATTTTATTCAAAAGAATCCATTGCTTTTTAATTTCCTTCCATATATAGTGATACTATATTTCAATGTGCTTTGTTCAAGCATGAAAGATTGCATCCTTAGATATGCTTATAGCACTTTGACTATAATAACCAATATTAATCGAAGAAGTCTGAGTGATGCCAAGTTCAACTGTTAGCCTTTGAAGCCATATAGCCTCTTCATATGCCAAGTTAGCAGCAAAATATTCAACTTCAGTGGTAGATTGAACAACACAAGATTGTTTCTGACTTTTCCAAGAAACAACACCACCAAAAAAGATTAAACAAATATCCACTAGTAGATTTCCTACTATCAATATGGCTGCTCCTTCTACATCAATGAAACCATGAAGTCTATTGGAATCATGTTTATAACAGATTCCATAATTTTCAACATCATGAAGATATCGAAAGACTTGCTTCACAGCAATCTAGTGTTGTTTCCCTGGATTAGACATATACTTGCTAAGTTTTCTAACAATGTAAGTAATATCAAGTCTAGTAGGGACCATGCATACATTAAATTGGTGATAACACTAGCATATGGAATTTTAACTGTAAGCTTCTTTTCTTGGCTTGTTTTTTGGCATTTTTTAACTAAAAGTTTAATACTAGTTTCATAGGGTGTAGTCATAGGTTTGCAATCATGCATATTAAATCTTTTTAAAATATTTGCAACGTATAAATATTGTCCATGCCAAAGCCTTTTATTAGCCATGTCCCTTTTAATTTTCATGCCCAAAATTATTTGTGCAACACCAAGATCCTTCATCTCAAATTGAGAAGATAGATGAAGTTTTAACTCTTGAATATTATGTATGTTATTACCTACTATTAACATGTCATCGACATATAGCACCAAGATAACATATTTTTCACTTCTATTTTTAACATATATACAAGAGTCTTCTACACTTTTAATGAAGCCAAGATTTATCATGTGGTCACTAAACTTTTTATTCCGCATCCTTGGTGCTTGTTTGAGCCCATATAGTGATTTTAATAATCAACATACCATATGCTCTTTTCCTTTAATTTCATATCCTTCTTGTTGAAACATATAGATTTCTTTCTCAAGATCACCATTGAGAAATGTTGTATTCGCATCCATTTGTTTAAGTTCAAGATCATGAATAGCAGAAAAAAATGATCTTAGGAATGTTATTTAACTACTGGAGAAAAAATTTCATCATAATCAATTCCTTTTCTCTAAGAATATCCTTTAGCAACAAATCAAGCTTCAAATTGTTTTCTAGATTTTATCTTGTACACCGATTTATTTCCAAGGGGTTTCCTACCTTATGGAAGATCAACCAATTTCCATGTTTTATTCTTAAGAATTGATGACATTTCAACATCCATTGCTTACTTCCATTCTATGTTTTGCATGGATAAACATGCCTCATCATATGTTGAAGGCTCATCATTTTCAGTAAACAATAAATATTCCTCTAGATGTGATGGTAATTTTCTTATACATGTTGAACGTCTTAAAAGCTCATCTTTACTAAAAGTATTTTCTCCCTCTTCATGTTGTTCCTCCTCATTTACCATGCTATCACCATCTTGTTCATTAGGGGCAATATCCCCAATCAAGGAAGGATGACCCTCAAAAATTTCATTATTAATTTCAACTGGCATATATACAGGAGTTACATTATTTAAAGGAGTTTCAGTATTTGAAGATTCCTCCTTCATAGATCCACATTTTTCTCTAAAGATAACATCTCAACTATAAATAACCCTTTTAGTTTTCAAGTTATACAACTTATAAGCTTTTACATCATGTCCATAGCCAAGAAAAACACATTTGATAGACTTAGAGTCTAATTTGGATCTATCAACTTTTGGAACATGTACATAGGCCTCACAACCAAAAATCTTTAAATAATTTAAATTAATAGATCTACCACTCCAAACTTCTTTTGGAATTTTTCCATCAAGTATCAATAAAGGAGATCTATTGATAAGATACCATGAATTCATTACTGCTTCATTCTAGAAATGCTTGTCAAGATCAGACTCACTAAGCATACATCTGGCACATTTCATCAATGTTCGATTGAAGTGCTTTGCTATTCCATTTTATTTAGGAGTCCATGGAATATTCTTTTGCCTTTAAATACCTTGTTCTTTATAAAAAGCATTAAATTCATTTGAGCAAAACTCATCCCCATTGTCAATTCTTAGAATTTTGATTTTCTTTCATTAATAATTCTCAACAAGAGCTTTGAATTCTATGAATTTTCCAAATACTTCAAACTTATGTTTTAATAAATAGATCTAGCTCTTTTTAGAATAATCATCAATAAAAGAAACATAATGCATAACACCTCCAAGAGAACGTGTTTTAATATTTTTAACTAGTTCACATACATCACTATATATTAGTTCTAATATTTGAATAGATTTAGCATTACCTTTTTGAAAACTATGCTGCCTCTATTTACCATTGATGAGACGAGGTTCGCACAGGCCGCGATATCGCGTATGCGATATCGCATCCCCTGCGATATCGCGTACACGATATCGCGTCCTTCCCTACGATATCGCATACGCGATATTGTAGTCCGCCGCCATGTCTATAAATAAGAGGCGGCTCCCCCTTGTTTGGGGATCCCAGTTTTAGAGTAGCGGAACTCTGGCAGTTTGATCCCTCCAGAGTTAGATTTTTTCCCGTGTCTGCCCGCAGTGTGGTGAATGTAATTGTACGGTGTCTTTATTCGAGTGTGCTGTACTTGGACACGCACATGACCAGCAATAAAGATCGAGATTACTTCATCATTGTAGCATTCACTTAGTTTATTTATTTGTTATTTATTTAATGTTATTTATTGCTTTCATAGCGCGGTGTGAGTACGACTTAACTACGAGCATATACGGGTGTGTACGGCTAGTTAAGGAATCGGTTGCTCATCGTGATTAGT
>MNCI01023314.1:39768-52734 GCA_015680685.1 Gnetum montanum | reverse complement strand
TTTCAATTATTTATTCAATGTTCCTTAGTAATTAAGCTAATTAAGTAATTAAGCAAGATAAGCTAAATAGTGGTTAAGTAAACACATAAGTATGACCACTTCAAGCATGCGTATGACATTTGGTAATCCCAGTAGTGCTTAATGCTTGGTAACTCAGCAATGTTATATGTGTTTAGGATGTGTGTGGCAAGTGAGACCGAATACTTATGTTAACCAATTAGATTAAAGTAGGCATTAAAATTATTGTATTCTCTATCCTATTTATTTCAAGCACCAAAACCATAAAATATAAAATGATAAAAATCATGTACCTCAATTACACTTAAACTATACCCTTAAGATTCACATGTGTAGTTGGAAAGACAATGAACATTCTCAATGCCTAGTTTACTTCCTAGAGAACTAGTGCACCAGAAAACTATAAAGTTCATAGAATTCAACCAGATTGCGCATGAACACTCCATGATTCATATGGTTAAGTGTAGGGATACCTTTCACTACTCATCATTGGCATCATTGTTATGACTCTTTTTATTTGAAATGTGTGCTATCTTGGATTAGTGAACATCATTAACATCACTAGATAAACCCTACGGTCAACATAATTCTCATAATAAATATAATTAAATAAGCACACTAATATTATATTTTTATTACAAAATCTCTTTTTCTCATATGCATGATGATGCTAAACCACTAGTCCCTCAAGAGTGCAAAGTGGTATATACTCATCCAAATGAGTATCTGCCTAATTTCACGTTCATCTTGCACTACGATGAACAATTGTAATGGAATGATATGGAAGGCAAGATTGTAATGCCTCCTAATCGATCTATTCTTGTGATGATACTTTAAACTCTTAAGAATGACTACCAAGACTACCATCCCACTAAAACACAATGCTAGAGAAATTGACACTAGGAGAAGCACCATGAGTTTGTGAAGGTAAAACGGTTCACCAATTCCTTNACACAAAAATTCTCCATCCCTCATTACTGGTGATGAGGATGTCACCTTGAATCTATGGTCTACTATCAACAATCTAGGTTTAGATAAAGATGGCAGTCAAGGCAAGGGCTTAGATAAGCATCAATATGAGAAAAAACTGTCAAACGTGGTTGTGAAAACTAAATGAGAGTCAACATATACCATGGTTGTGGAAGTCCTTCTCCCTCTTCATCCTCTTCATCGACATATTCTTCTTCCTCTTCTGGTTCTGAAAAATGCTGCAAAAGGAATAATTGTGATGGAGGTGAACAACAAGATAATAGTATTAATTGTTAGGCCTATAATGAATTAAGGGATAATAGAGGAGATCAACATTGACAATGAAATAATGATGATGATGAACCTTTACTGGCAACTTGGAGCATGTTAAATGTTGCAAAGGTTGTAAGACTTCCAACTAGACATGTGAAAGATAGTTGGATTAAGCGCTTAGACATGAATAATATTCCAAGATCTGAGGGGGGATATAACTTTGATCTGTAATACCATTCACAAGCTTTTCACGATGCCTATGCCTTATAAAACATAGAAAATGACTAGAAAAAAATTGAATTTATTCCCCGAGATACTCATCAAAGAGGTAGAAAGCTAGTATGGGTCTTTGAAACCAGAATCCATTCCTAGATGGAGTACCATGCTAGAATTATTTAATGACAAATACTAGATGTATTCTAGAGTGTCTAATCTGAAAAGGTAAATTTAGGGTTAGAAACAAGGAACACATGAACCCTTGGATGCCACCATGAACAAATATTATTCTCTCTTACATCAATGCCTTGGCCATGGTTATTCTCAAAGGGAACAACTCTGCCACATCATAGATGAGCTCAAAGCAGAAACTAGATGAACTCTTGGGGTTTATGCCCAAGGGAGACTATTCAAAATAAGAGCTCATCAGATCCAAAGGCTGGTAGAGCAAGTAGCAAAATAAAAAGGTGAGTTACGAAAGAGGGAAAATGCATAAGAATATAATAGGAATCCTTTCATTAGGAAATGAGAGGTTCAATACTGTGATGAGGAGGAGTCACCACTCGATGAGGTGATGAATCGGAGAACCTTTCCCATCCAAAAATCTATTTCTGATATTTAAGTAAAGGTCGATAAATTATGGGACTCTTTGGATGAAAAATTTCAAACTACTATAAATATTGCTAAAGAATCTAGAGAGCATAATAGTAATCATGATTGTAGGAGGTGGAGAGAAGTTGAACGTGCCTACCAAAGAGGTAAGGCCAAAGCTGTTGCAGTAGAAGAAGTTGTGAAGACATACTCCAATGATGATGTTGGGTGTGACATTTGTCAATATGATCATCCTAAGGGATGTTGCCCTATGATTTCACACTTACAAAAGTCTAGGGTGTACGTGTTGAATCCCTGACTAGTATGGAGGCAGGCACCCAAATGATTACCTTATCCTCAAGGCAATCCAAGGTAATTCCACTAACAACAACAAGCTTACTATCCAAGTGGAGCTCTACCACAACTGTATGAGTAATATCAATAGTGGAAGCAACCATAGTCTTGGGGGATACCACTATCAAGATAGCAGTACCCTTACAGGAAACTAGATCCATACGAGTACTATGTTCAGCAATCCATTTCTCCACATAGTTCTACCAGCCATGCCTCATTCCAACATCACTATTATCCTCCAAAGTACTATCAAACTCATTCATCATCTACTTGAGGAAATCCCCCATATCCATACCACCCTCTACATCTATCTGCACACATCCCTCCATCCTTAACCTAGTTACCTCCTGCTCTATCTATGCAGAGCAAAATTTCCCCATAGTTGCAATAATGAAATTTTAGGGTACTTAAAATTTTAAATATGATCTCATGTGGCTAAATAAGAAATGGAAGAATAGAAAGATAGAAGGATAGAAGCAAACAGATCTAAAATAAATTCTAGAAAAAGCTTAAAATAAACATAAAAAGAAAACCTGCTACTACATAAAACATTTTCACGAAGCCTCACCCCTCTTCAGTATGTTTATAGTAGCAATGTTGAAATGTGCATTGAGCAACAAGTGCATGATAAGAATATATAGTATCCCATATTACAAAAAATTAATACCCACTACTTTGCTAAAATTAAGAAGGATCCCACTTGTTCTGGCCAAGATGAGGGTGGGACGTTGCACTGAATCTACTTCAAACTAAGAAGGAACAAAGCTTTCTTAGGTTCCTCTAGCAAGCAATTGCATATGGAATGATGTTCTAAAGACTTGGATCTTTTTGGTGGAGCCAAGAAAGTATAGGGTTTAAGAGAGCCCTCACGTTTAAGGATTTAGTTAAAGGACTAAAATCCAATTTGAAGATGAGAGGGGTCCATCTCCTAGTGTGAACATCATGGAGTTGATGAAGCCTTTCAAGAAGAGGTCTTCTAGAGGAGGCAAGGACCAAGTTGAAGTAATGGACCAAGATACAAGAATGATATCCTCGAGCACAAAGTCGCCTGAAGAGTTGAAGTTGAAATTGCTATAGATCGCCAAGGTAAGATTCCCTAATGAGGTATCATTTCAACTCAGCAATAATAAAGGCTTTCTTTTGATGGTTTAAAAAATTTTAGGACTTAAAAAATTTTTAGACTTGAGAAATTTTGAAATGATCTCATGTAGCTTGGAAAATGAACAAAATGGTAGAAAAGGAAAAATTGTAGGAACTATAAAACAAAAAACTTGTAAAACAATTAGAAATAGAAAATCTCAAAGCATTGCACAATGTTAGTTGTTATACAAAATGTTTTCGAGGACTTGCACCCCTCATTAGTGTGTTTAGGCAATGTAACCAGGCAACCATAGCTACAAAGGCAAGGGAATGAGCATGCCAGTACATATATTGATAGGGTCCCAACTTCAAAAAATAGAAATGTAACCCCATAAAAAACTAAAAATAGAATGGGCCTCACTCATACTAGCTAAGATGGGGGTGGGAAGCAGTACTGGCATATGTTACAAATAGTTTTTTAGAAAAAAAAAGCAACATAAGAAGCAAAAACACAAGCAACATGGATGCTCGTGACAATGGGCTGATTCTTCTTTAAATGGCTCTTGTCTATCCCACAAAACACCTTCTCAAGCTAGGCCTCCCCAACAACTGAACAAGATAGTGCCTTTGGGCCATCTGGATCAAAACCACACCAAGGCCATTTTTGTTAGCAATGCAACTCTACAACATCTGTGCCATAGTCAATAATGTCAAGCTAGACTTCTTTTTGAAGAAAGTTCAAAAACTACCCTCCCATGCATCATTGAACTTCTATCTCCCTACCATTTCCCACAACTCTTACACCCACCTTCTCTTCAAGCATAAGATGGTTTGTGAGGTAGAAAATCACATTTCTAACTTCACCATTCATAATTTTTCATCTAGATATCTTTCTTCTGATGAAATCAAAGTTCTAGGATTTGGCCTTAAATTCATTCCTTGATCTCTCCCCATGGATCATGGCATGATTCTCAAAGAATTCACTGCTTTTACTTGAATTCTTCGATTATGCAACTTCTTCAAAGACAAACCAGAAGAGGTAAGCCATTCTTCTTTACCTTTCTTGGAAGCAACTTTTCTTGCTAAAATGAAGATATGTCTTTGAAGTAAGTGGAACCCATCCCTTAGTAGCTGTAATCTAAACTTGGAGACATCTATTCTTGATTGTCTCTCATCCCTCGAAGTTGTCCTTTCTTCTTCAAATTTTCATTGAAGATCACTTTTGCCTCAACACCTCCTTGGAGCTCTTCATAAACTCCAAAAAGATCAATGCATTTTGGTTCATCCAACTAATAAAAACGTAGGTATCTGTGTTCTTGACTCCTCTTGGTATTATCAAGAGGCCATTAGAAAATTTTTAAATCTACATGTTTACCTACATGTGAACAACAATCCATGGGAAGACCTTCGTCATCAACTTTTCTTTATGATCAACCACTTTCCTTAGGTTTTCCTACTTTTAAGGATCCCCTCTTGAAAATCTCGGCTTGTAAGCCTTGTATTTTCTATGTAATCTCTAAAATCCATAAACTTATTCTAGTTGATCATCGTATTTGCTCCTATTCAGGTTACTTTCTAGAACCCACCTCCTGCCTACTCTATTACCTATTTTCCCCATCCTATGTTCTCATCCATATCATCTATTGGACTCTTCAACCTTGATTCATGACCTTCACTCTAGAGTTCTACCTCAAAATGTGTTACTTTTTACATTTGATGTAGAATGTCTCTATCCCAGCATTCCCATGGATCATGGTCTCATCACTCTTCAAAATATGGTTGAATCATATTTTTGTGATAGCCCTTTTGATTTATAGGTATTTTACATCAATGCCATCATGGAGCTTGCCTCTTTTATCCTTTAAGAACATTTCTTGAAGTTCAATCGGCTCTTCTACAAACAAATTCGAGGCATTGCCATGGGTAGCAACTTTGTCATTATCTATGCTTGCATGTTTTTGTGTCATCTAGAGAAACAAGTTTTCTCTACTCCACACTCTAGTCACCTTTTGTATTACAAAAGGCACATTGATGATGCCTTTGGCATTTGGAGCAGTTCATAAGATTCCCTTTCCCAACTTCTTGATCAATACCATTTATTCTATCCTACCATCAAGATTACTCCTTGAGTATCCATCATCTCAACTAATATTTTAGATGTATCCTTCTTCAAAGGCCCTAATTTTGTTAACACTGGTATTTTATCCACTAAGTGTTACCAAAAATCCTTGAATGCTTATTAATACATCCCTTTCTCCTCTTGGCACCCACACCATCAGAAGAAAGCCTTTATTATTGCTGAGCTCAAACGATAGCTCATCAGGGAATCTTGCTTCAATGATCTACAATAGATTTGACTTCAAATCTTCAAGTGACTTCGTGCTTGAGGATATCCTTCTTGTTTCTTGGTTCATTACTTCAACCTGGTTCCTACCTCACCTAGATGGCCTCTTCTTGAAAGGCTTCATCAATGCCATGATGTTCGCACTAGGAGACGAACCCCTCTCATCTTTAAATTGGGTTTTAGTCCTTCAACTAAATCCTTGAACATGAGGCCTCTCCTAAATCCTATTCTTATTCAACTCTACCAAAAAGATCTGAGTCTCAAAAACATCATTCCAGATGCAATCACCTACTAGAGGAACCCAAGAAATCTTCATTTCTTCTTAGTTCAAAGCAAATTCAAGTGCAATGTCCAACCCCCATCTTCACTAGAACAAGTGGAGGCTACATTAATTTTAGTGAAGTACTAAGGTATTGATTTGTTGTAAGATGGGACACTATATATTCTCATCATGCACTTGTTGCTCAATGCACATTTCATCATTGCTACTATAAACATACTAAAGAGGGGTGAGACTCCCCAAAAATGTTTTATGTAGTAACAACTTTGCTTTTTATGTTTGTTTTGAGCTTTTTCTAGATTTCATTCTAGATTTGTTTACTTCTATCTTTCTATCTTTCTATTTTTATTTTTTTTAGTGCACAAGATCATACTTAAAATTTTAAAATTTTAAGTATCCTAAACCCTAAACTTCTTCGACTCTTCCAAAATATTTGATTCAATGACTGATTGCATTTTGAAAAACTGTTTGTAACAAATGCCAATACCGCTTGCCACCCCCATCTCAACCAATACGAGTGGAGTCCATTCTATTTTTAGTTTCTTATGGGGTTACGTTTCTATTTTTAGTTCTTTATGGGGTTACGTTTCTATTTTTATAAGTTGGGACCTTATAAATACTTGTACTGGCATGCTTATTCGCTTGCCTTTGTAGCTTTGATTGCCTAGTTGCATTGCCTAAACACATTGATGAGGGGTGCAAGTCCTCAAAAATGTTTTGTGTAATAACTAACATTGTGCAATACTTTGAGCTTTTCTATTTTACAGTTCCTATAGTTTTTTCTTTTCTACCATCTTGTTCCTTTTCCAAGCCATACAAGATTATCTCAAAATTTTTTAAAGTCCTAAAATTTCTATTTATCTCGTTGCCTTGGAAAGGTTGAACCTTCTTGAATAGCCCTCTTTCACTATTCCCTGGATTCTAACCAATTTTATTTTCTTATTTTTGGTTAGGCATTTTAATCCATTGCATGCTCATCATGGTTTTGGTTCTCATTGCTAGACTTCGCAGACCACGACATGATTCTACACCTAGTCCCATGTCTTGGACACCACCTAACTTATGTTGATCCTTTTGGTTGTGGTTTCTTTTGATACTATTTTCTTCAATATTTCCACTTCCCTTGGCAACTTCTCTTCAATGACATTACAACTCTTCGCTCTACCGTTGTTGATGGATTCCATTCATTGCCATTGCTAATGGACACCTACGATCATGTCATTTTATAGTGGTATGAGACCCCTCATGTCCACCAATCAAACATGACGTCATTCCTAAATCCTATAATTCTTCAGCTCTACCAAAAGATATGATTCAATGACCTATTGCATTTTTAAAAACTATTTGTAATAGATGCCAATACCACTTCCCACCCCCATCCCAACTAGTACGAGTGTGGCCCATTTTATTTTTAGTTTTTTTATGGAGTTATGTTTCTATTTTTAGAAGTTGGGACCCTATAAATACATGTACTAGCATGTTCATTCCCTTGCCTTTATAGCTTTGGTTACCTAGTTGCATTACTTAAACACACTGATGAGGGGCACATATCCCTGAAAATGTTTTGTGTAACAACTAATGTTGTGCAATGCTTTGAGCTTTTCTACTTCTAACTATTATACAGTTCCTATAAGTTTTTTTTTCTACCATCCCGTTCCTTTTCCAAGCTACATGAGATCATCTCAAAATTTCTTGAGTCCTAAAATTTTTTAATGATTGGGCTTCCTACTCCTCATGCTCCACATGCTTGCCTTGCTAGCCCCTATCACCCCTTGGGCATTTGGGTGCTCCCTGCGAAGGTCCTCCTTATGTTCCTCTTTTTGGGGTCATCTGCAATCAATCAAAGATTGGATGTTACTAAGGCATTGTTATATATCATTAATATATTTATACCTTAGTCATGGCCATAGTTTCCTTAATTTCTTTAGTTCATATGATTACAGAGTTAGAAACAAATTCTTTTTTAGTAAAAATCACCAAAAAGTGTCTATCTCCTCGTATGACCTTACATAGTTGGTTCCTTTTCCTTATATGCGGCTTATTATGATGGTTATGGTCCCTTGGGTGAAAAAGTTAAGGTTTCTGGCATTACCATTGATGAGTGGCGAGGTACCCCTACACTCAACCATACGAATACGAGCGTAGCACATGCGATCCGGTCGAACTCCATAGACTAAGTGCCTACACACCTCATGGAACACTTAGGGTTAATCATTCGTTGTCTTCCCAAACTTACTTGTAGTTTTCACAGTTGTATGGTTAAGTAAGTCTGAGATATATGATTTTTTTGTCTTTTATGTTTTATCTCCTATGCTGAGAGATAAAGGGTTGAAGAGACTAATTAACTAATTTTAACTAACTAACTAAGTCTTAATTAACCTAGCATTGGCATCCGTTCCCACTTACTGTTCACACCCTGAACCGATGCAACCTTGGTTACTAAACGCTAGTCGTTGCTAGGATCACCAAGCGTAATGCACGTGCTCAAAGCGGTCGTACTGAGGCACTTAACTAGGAGAGAAGGGTTGAGAGAGATTTAATGAACTAATAAAGCATTTAAATGACGAATAATAAATAACTATAAATAAAGTCCTAATTAGCCTATTCCATACACTGTAAGGTTTATCCAAGAAGTTCGTCTTTATTGTCGTACACAAACTTGTGTTCAGGTACAATATTTGCTTGAATAAAGATTCGTTCACTTTGGAGTTCCTACTGTGGGCACATGGAAATTATTCTATCTCTGGAGGGATCAAACTGCCAGAGTTTCACTACAGTCTAAGCCTAGAATGAGAAACAAGGGAGAGCCACCTCTTATTTATAGACTTGATGATGCACCGCGATATCGCATACGTGATATTGCGGGGAATGCAATATCGCAGTGGATGCGATATCACGTACGCGATATCATGGCCCATGCGATATCGCATCCCATCATACCCCCATGACTAAATGAAAATTCATCCTTGAGTTCCTTACAAAATATTGGAAAGGTATGGGATTATTGACTCAAATGGAACTAATGGGATGACATGTGAATAGATCATCATTACAAGACAAGATAGAATGGTGTTCACGACAACAAGAGTGAACACTTTATACAATTGACATCAGGCCTTAGTTGGTAGCTAAGAAAGAGAGAGAGAGAAAGGAGTGTTGCTGCTGCCAATGCCAAGATTTCACCTTTTGTTGTCCATCCATAAGCGTGCCATCAATCTTGCTCCTTGCATAGCTGCTTTCAGCACTACTGCATTCCAAGTGTTCCCTCTAGATCCAATCCATTGTTGCATGATTGCCATCTACACACACAACACTGTCTTATATTAGCAAGGGTAAATAAATCACAATGCAATTGATACCTTGCTTCGATGTAAGTCCATTGGCTGAGTTGTGGTATGGCTGATGTGGATCTGGAGATATATTCATGGTGACTGCCAAAGGTGTAGGGGTTAGGAGAAAATCAAAAACATTTGGGTCTGGACCCCCATGACTAAGAGTGAACCTCCAGTAGCAATAGAATGGAGAAAGAAAAAGAACAAGAAAGATGGAGAAAAAGAGACAACTATGACATTGATGAAAGGAATGTCAAGATGGAAATGATCAAAATAGAGTTAATTGCAAAATGTTAAGGGAAAGAATTTAACTGGTGCACCAAATAGGAATGTCAGTAGGTCCTCCCCAAAGCAAGCTCATGCCCTTAATTCCTTGACAATCCCACATTCAAAGAGTCTGTAGGCTCTAGGAATGTTGTTTGGAAAAGGAGTTAAAGTCTTAACCACAAGAATTTACCTAAAAGAAAACAATGCGTCAACCAAAATATACACTAATGATACAATCGACAATGAGGTGAACAATGGAGAGAAGGATGGAGAGAAGAGAATGGAATGGAATCCCGAGAACAAGGTGGTGTACAGCCCCTTTGTGGATTTCATGATTAATGTAACTTAGTAGATCCCATTCCAAGTCCAGCCTCAAACAAGCACATCTAGAGACTTCGCATTAATACATTCAGCCAAACCATCCTCTTGAAGTAACAAGAATGCCTTCACCCAAGAGCCACCACCATTCTGATGAAACAAAGGAGGAGAGAATGGGAAGCAAGAATGGCCTTAGTTAGAGGGAACATTTTTTATTTTAGTTCCATAACCAGTGCTTGTAGCCCAAATGATTATTTTGTCTAAGGGGTGTGCTTTGAATTCTCACTTCTTTTTCTTCTCCTTTTTTTTTGTTTTATATGTTTATGCTTGAGAACCATACCATGCAAAGACTTTGTTATTTTTTTTAACTCAGCTTTCCAATAATTGGGTAATGTCAAAACGGCAAGAAAACTCAAGAACAAAACATACAAGCACACAAGAGAATAACCCACACAAATACATCAAGTTCCCTTGAAGTCACACCCTTTTCAATCCTTGAGTCTTTCCTTAGTTTGAGAAATGCCCAGTCAGTTCTTATTAAGAAAGGGACTGTACATTTCCAAGCCAAGAGAGACCATAGAAACTTGTGGATGAATGGATGAAGTCGACTCATTTCCTACCATATCAAAAGAACATACCTTAGTATCAACATCATAACTTAGGGGTAAAAACCCAACATTAGTAACCAAGTGGAAAAATAGTTCATACCATCGCGAAGAATACTTATTGGGTGACAAACTTACAAGATGGGTAACACACACACACACACACAATGAAAAAGTATAAGGATGTTGTAAAAAAAACAAGAAAAGTTAAAGAAATTTGTAAAACAAAAATATGTAAAACAAAAATGTGTAAAAAAAATTTTAAAAAGAACTGAGGGCCCCAAATGATTAGCATAGGTGGCCATCTCCCCCATGACTGAATGGAAAGGGAGAGATCCGAAATAATGAGCACCTATTTGAATTTCTTAGAAATGTCCAACTTCTCCTGATTGATGTTCTTAAATTAAGGGGTGGAAGTTGGCGATGCTCATATTTCAATGTATCTATGCTTTCGTTATGGGCATGAGTTGTTTCCCCAGTTAGTTCCATGCATATTTGTGGGTTGCTCTTTTGAATAGCTATCAACCACAAGGTATCTACTACTTATGTGGTTGCTACATATAGGCACCTTTGTATTTGTGTTTCTTGGGAACACTAGTTGCATGGAAGAGATTCTAAGCATTCTTCCATGTCATCACCCTCTGAGTCATTGTATGTGATACATGGAACTTTCTTCTTCTCAATCTGTCCATAAATGTTTACCTTAGATATTTCTAAGGAAAGATCGTAAATCCCTAGGCATGCGTCTATTGTGCTTAGCCATGCCCTTTCCATTATAATTGGGAAGTCCCCTTTGTCATTGTTAACTTCTATCACCAGGAAATCAGCTGGGTATGACCAACCACACACAGTGGTAACGATGTCCTCCACCAATCCCAAGGGAATGGTGATGGACTGGTCTGCCAGCTCTAGTTGAATTTTTCTTTTCTTGAGTTGGGGCAGGTTCTAAGCTTGATACATTTCTCGTGAGATTAAGTTGACTCTAGAACCTAAGTCAAGAACAGCCTTATGAGGTTCATTCCCAGCAACTTGTAGATAAATTAAGGGACTTCTAGGATCAGAGAATTTCCTGGGAAGGTGAACTACCTTAATCCAGTTGGTAACTATATGCTTGAAGCTCTGTTGTTGGACTGAAGGGAGCTCTAAAGCCTTGTATGTTGGAGGAGCATGCATAGACTCAACTACTTGTTGTTGTGAGAGCTTATTGTGAGAGCTGCGGACGCGATATCGCGTACATGATATGGCGGCCCATGCGATATCGCGTCCCATCAACCATGATTGATTTTTCACTATAACACTTATGGTTTTTTAATGTTCTCATCCTTATAACACCTTCTATGTGATAGTGAATTTCGAAAAATTTTGGGCACCATGGGGGTTATATATATAGGTTTTATGAGACCCAATATCAGGTATCCGATGTTGAGGCCAACCTTATATTAGATAGTCAATATTGGGGTCCATGAATGTGCATTGAATGAGGGTAGTAAGCATGAGAAATGAAGCTTTTTGATTGATTGGAAATTCTTGAGGTTAGGTCCATAGTTCTGGGGTAAGTGGGAAATTAGTTTTAGGCACCAGAAGTGCTAGAAGGTGGAGTCATTGATGTTAAAATCTTTGGAAGATGCAAGAAAAAGGACGTTAAATTGATGTTATGGAACAAATCAATTACATGAGAAGCGAAACTACAAAATGTAACAATTATGCACTTTGAAGGTTAAGAATGATGTAGTTGTGTCAAACAAGTACAAGTCACAAAAGTTACATAAGTGGATCCTCCCCAAAGCAGGCTCTAGCCTATGATGCTCTTGTATAACCACACCTAAACATGTCTGTAGGCACTAAATGGGTTGAATGCAACACATACCTATGCAACAAAACACACATGTGAAAACCACCAATTTAAGATAATAACTCTATATTACACAAAACCACAAGTTAGGATCATACGAACAACAAGATGAGATGAATAGTAGAAAGGATTGCAAAAATTGGAACGTGAGATCTCTTACCAATGGCATAATGAACCCTTGTGTGTTATTAATGGTTAAGTAATTGATGAGACGCGACGTGCATAGTGCTACGATATCGCATCTTACCCTGTGATATCGCGTACGCGATATCGCAGTCCGCCACCATATCTATAAATAAGAGGTGGCACTCCCTTCATTTCCCAATCCTGGCTAGAAGTAGCGAAGCTCTGGCAGTTTGAACACTCCAGAGTTAGATTAATTTCCCATGTGCCCACAGTAGGAGTCCTAGAGTGAACGGCTCTTTATTCGAGCAACTTTGTAACCTGAACACAAGTTGTGTATGACA
>MNCI01023314.1:11469-24759 GCA_015680685.1 Gnetum montanum | reverse complement strand
ATCTTCCAATAGGCTTCCATATTTCCATCCAACCTACATTCCATAGGTTTACATGCAAATACATAAGAAAAATTTATGTTGCTTTACCTGGGTTGTTAATGGCATTGCAATTTTATTGAAATTGAAATTCGACTGTTATTATCAGCAGTCAGGATGGCCTAGTAGTAGGATTGAATTAGAAATGATCTTTAAATTTCAACAGAAACCCAAAACTTTTGGACTGAACCTGTAACTTTATGCATTACAGAAGTGCTACAGAACAAGTAATTATAAGCACAGAAGGATTAAGTACACAACCTCTTTGCCCCATGAAGCATTGATTTCATAGTTGCATTTTGACAGTTGCAAAGCTTCACCAATCATAGATGAGGGAGAGGAAGAATTCATGTGTACGGCTCTCTCTCCACGTAGAAGAGCTTTAGCAGATGCAACCAACAAAGAGGATTCACCAAAAGTTTCAACAAAGTTTTCATGTGACCATGAACGTGTAAAATTTTTGTATCCTGAAAAAAATATGCCAGAAGAGATATTGTTTACTAAGATAAAAGTGAAATTCTTACTGCCACGATAAAATATCAATTTCAGCTTCCAATGGAATTAATCTGTACGACTTACCAGGTGGACAGTTGTAAAGTGCTTTTCTTCTGTGAAAACAATTTGTTCCACAGTAGAATGGTCCTTGCATACCATTGCATCCCAAGAGCAATTTCTGAGAGTTAAGAAAGCTTAATCATCTAAAGCTTCATGTGAATTCAAAAACAAAAGCTTTCATGTGAATTCAAAAACAAAAGCTTTCAAGTTTAGTGTCATGTAAGTGGGAAAAGAACAAATTTGAAACACAGTAAGTACCATTTCAGCATCAAGTTGTTTCTTCCCAGGGTTATCTTCGTTTTTTGCATAAAAAAGCTGGGGACACTGAACAAACCCACAGTATCTTTCTGACTTGAAACTCATAAAGAAACACATGGCTTGTTTGATCACTTTCGAGTTGTTGATAAACATGTCACAGTCCAGATTTAGAATGTAAGGTGCATTTGTCATCAGCCCTGAAACTCTTGTCTGTCATAAAAGTATAAATTTTTTTTAAAAAAAAAACCAAAACCAACGTTCATTAATTAAACAAGAAAACCTAAATACAGTTATTAATGGAACATCAACCTCAGATGAACATCTATATCATTGGTTAAGTGTAAAATACCATGACGTTCATTGCTCCTGCTTTGTAATGGTGCTTGATATTGGGTCTTTTCTCCCTTGCAACATAGATTATGTGGGGCACAAAATCACTGTCATCTTCCTCCTTATGTTCATGGATAACCGGGAAAAAAAAACCCAAGAAATGCTTTATTTGGTTCCTCAATTGTTGTTGGTCTTTTTCTTCTTTCTTTAGTTTTTCTTTTTAAATCAATTCAAAAGTTAGTTCAATGTGAATTGTCAGAGCAAGTGACAAGAAATAACCTTGACTATACTCGAGTGATTGGTAATGTCCGAGGGTTTAAAAGCAAATCCGGCTTCGTTTAGGCAAAGTGATGGGACTTCTCCTGTTTGTATTGCTTTGAAAATTCTTGCTTTATATGCTTCGTATTCTTCCTGAAAATAATAAATTCCGAACAGTCAGTTTAAACCAAAACTTATCAGGAAGATAGAAGATACAAAGTACAAATGATGACAGTATAGTTAAGTACCTTGACAAGTTGTGATTCAGTAATGAAGTTTTTGCCATGAGAATCCATGTACTCTTGTCTATCAAAGAAAACAACAGGGGCTCTGGTCTCTAATTTATACTTCTTGCAAAAGGGTACCCAGATTTTAGCAAACTTAAAGGCTTCAAGCAGTGAATGATAAACAATTGGAGATGCTCCATCATCAGAGATATAACATGCTAGTTTATGTGTTGGGTAGTCCAAAGCCAGTACTGAAAGAACTGTATTCATGCTCACTAATGGTGACTCCCTTTTTGTATCAGCAGTTGTTATGAAGACATCCACAGCAGGAAGCTTGTCTGCATTTTCTCCTCCATAGCTGCATTAACAAACATGTAATCACAACATTGAGTTTTTTCTTCATATTTTTAACAATGTCTAATCTATTGGTTTTGGCGCAACATCTGATCTATTGGTTTTGGCCCTATATACTCAGATTGTCAAAGCTTGTAATCGAATAAGCAAAATAAAGTCTTGCAGAAGCGCCTTCATGATTTCTACAGCCTAAGTTTAGACTAGATTATGGGCTGTTATCTTAGTCCAACACAAGAACAGAGATTATCTTATTGCTTTGATCAATTTCATTTTTTGAAAGGACAAAATTCTTTGAAATGAATACCATTTTTGTTTTTAGGTTATACCAGTTTTACTTTTTGGTTGTATCAATTTCCTTATTTATTGACTTGACCAGCAGCATCTAAAGTAGATGGTGGTGGTGGCACTGACTTCAATGCTTAATGGTCTACCTGACTTTAGGTGAATTTGATTTTTTACAATGACCAAATTGGTTTGGCCTACGACCAAAGTCAGAAACAGGAAAATAAAATAAATAGAAAAGCGAAATTGGTTTACCCTTTTCCAAATCTATTGATGAAAGAATAATACAAAACATAAAAATACAGAAAAAAAGTTCAAAACCAGGTTTAACAATAAGCTCTTCCCTATCTTCATTACTATCAGCAAAGAAAAGTTGTTTCAAAATTTAGTATCAAAATCTCACCTGTGTTCAAACCTGTCCAAATAAGTCTGGTATGTTACAGAAGACCATCTGAGATTGTGCTCCGTAATCCAGTAAAAGGCAAATAGGGCTTCACATGCTAAAGCCACAGCCCATGGTCCAAAAGAACCATGAATTCCGTCCATGAATCGATACAGCAGAAAACAGAGAAAGAGAGTCATATGAATGACAGCATAGCATCTGTTGAAGTATGGAACTTCTTCATGTTTTCCAAAGAAGGAAGCCTCACAAGCAATCCCAGTATTGGTCTTCATTTTCATTGCTTCGATGCTTCTCAGGCCATGCATCCCTGGGAAATTATAGCAGCATAGCCTCTGACAAGATAAGCAGCCAAACAGATGCCTGTGTCCCTGTACCATATGTTTTAGATAACAGGCCATATTTTAAACTTTCTGTGGCCCTGTTTTAGATAACGGGCCTTTTATGATTTTTTTATTGTTAGTATTTCCTCTGCGCCTGTGGAACTGAGGAAATATTGAGAACCCAACTTTAAAAACTATAGAAGTAGTAAATGAAAAATGACATGAAGACAAAAGGCAAAGGCTAGGTGGTGGAACTGAGGAAATATTGAGAATCCTCCTTTAAAAAAACTATAGAAGCATTAAAAATGAAAATTGACACGATGACAAAATGCAAAGGCTACCTAGTGACAGTGTGCAATTAACCAATGACTTAATAACGGAATTGTAATTGTATTATATCTTAAGAGAGCTTTGTAAATTTAAATCCATGGATAATTTAGGTTTGCATTAGTAGTTTAGAAGATAATAAAGTTTCATGATTCCAAACTCATTACCTGTAAATTCATCATTCAAAATCGGTTATAATAATGTATCTTAACAACTAACCTTCTCCCTAATACATTTATGATTTATATCAGCAATACGTTACAGGTTTTTCCTTTTTCTTTTTTTCTTTTTTTTTTAAAATCACCCATAAGGTAGAAAAATAGAAAAAACACATCAACGATATTCGATTACAGAAAGCAATACTGGCATCAATTTGTGTTTGATATCAGACCATGGGGTACACGGCAACAATTGCAGTCATAATAGCTTCAAATTTGCAATCATTCCCAACCTTTTCAAGTAGGCCAACCATGTAAAATTCAAACAGGTCAATCAGCCTCAGGAATCTTGACGCAGGAGGAATCTGAGCATTGCATATCCATACAACAAAGTTTCTTGAATGACTAAAATACTAAAATGCTGCGGTGCTAGCAACAATGAAGGCCGACATTCAAAAGAGGACCGTGAAATTTGACTGTTCAGTAACATTCTACAACGCAGACAACGAATTTCAACAAATGATCAGATGCGTGTAATTGACTTTTACCCGCTAATTAATATATTTTGCATGTCATGGTGTCCGGGTATATTGGCTTTAATTTAAAAGCTGAGATTTTGTTTGCATATATTACCGTGGATCTATATGCTGGTTCGCTTGTATTTGAATGTGTTTAGAATGAGAGCAAAAAATTCGATTCTATGGATTGTTTAATTTACGTAATGTCTTATTTGATTCCATGCGGAAACAATGGTCGACACAATGTACACTTCTGCTATGTCTCCGTGTTTTTACCCTAGTGTAGTGTGAAATTGCTTCTGCTTCAAAAGAACCCTTGCATGGTGGTATGAGAAGATTATTAGTTGATAATGTTGTCTTCATGTTTCGAATTGTGGCAGGCATTTGCAGTTATTGTATACTATCCGTTATTTCAGAGTACATATTATCCAATGGTAGAATAGGGGTGACGTACGTGTTTACGAAATTCAGTCTATAACACCGGCAAATCCGGACTTGTGTCAGATTGGAATTGCGGGTTTAGAAACTAAAGCTTGTTTGCATTGCATTGTGGTTGTTACATCCGTGATAGTATTCAGGTATGGTAATCAACTACTACTAGTTTATATATATATATCTTTCTCTTCATACATTGTTCAAGATGATTTTAAAAGAGAAGGAAATAAGATAACTAAAAATAGAATCACTCATCCATCCTATGTTTCTCTACCCATTTCCCAATTTAGTTATACCCTCTTGGTCAAATTTGTTATATCTTTGTTTGTTCAATGTGTTTTTGAAACATAAATTTCTCGCATAAATAATAACTCAAAAACACCTTGAACAAACAAATACAGAACAAACTTGCCCGAGAGGGTATAACTAAATTGAGAAATGGGTAGAGAAACAGAGGATGAAGGAGTGATTTTGTTTTTAGTTATCTTATTTATCTTCTTTAAAATCATCTCAACCAATTCATATATATATATATAAGCTAGTGGAGCCATTTTGCATGCAAGCAATAAAATTTAATTATTTATTTCAAAGTTTTAAAATTATCAATTACCATTATAAAAGTCATTGTTATAAAAGTTAAGTTGTGAAAATATTTTTGAAAGTTTTAAAGTTATCAATTATCATTATAAAAGACATTGTTATAAAAGTTTAAGGTGTAAAAATATTATTTGAACTATTTCAATAACATCACTATTTACATACCAACTAATATATACCAGTAAACATAAATTGGTAGAAATAAAATCTTATATATTTCGTATATGTTGATGGAAGAATACATTACACAATTACTACAACAAACATGATAGAGGTGTAGAATAGGATTGAGAAAAAGGCAATATACAATGATAAGCGTGAACTCAATATGCCTAATTTTCCAATTGAGCGAAACGATTTTTCTTTGAAATTCTAGTATGGAAATGTTTTGGATTTGAAATCTTTTTGTATCTTTGCATAGAGAAAGGAGGATGAATCTTCAAAGAGTCAAGACCTATATCTTCTCTTGAACCTATGTTAATAGTAGCCTTATCTCGTGTCATTCCTTAAAATTTATGAATAGTCATTGATGAGTCGCATTTTGGGCGACCGCGATATCATAGCCCAACTGCGATATTGCATACGCAATATCGCGGCCTATCTCCTCATCTATAAATAAGAGTTAGACAGAAGAGTTAGGGGGGATTAGAGCCTTAGAAAGTTAGTCAGTTTTAGTTTAAGCATTTTCATTTCTTTCTCTCCCTTTTCTTCTCTGTGTATGCCCGTAGTGTGGTGATTGTAATTGTATGGCATCCTTTATTCGAGTGTGACGTACTTGGACATGCACATGATCATCATTACAGCATTAACTTAGATTAATTATTTAATTAATTGTCATTTATTGCTTTCTTAGTTAATCTCTCTCACCCTTAAACTCATGTTAAACGCAGAATGAGTATGACTTGATTACAAGCATTTAAGTGTAACTACTTGGTAACCCAGTAGCGTACCTAGGATCTACGCTTGGTAATCCCAGTGGTAGTTGTGCACGAAGTCCAAGATGTGTACGGATAATCAAGGAACGGATGCTCATCGCACTTAGGCTAGTTTAAATTCTCTCACCCTCTCTCTCCTAGATTAGCGAATATTACTTTCCATTACCTTCAGGAGTAGCGTTAGATTAGAAACCCATCATACATCTCATGTTGGATTAAACCATACATGACAAAGCTAATACTAGTCCAGGTGGGAAGACAATGAACTGCGACCTAAGGCTAACTGTCTAGATGCCACAACTAGTCCGTCTGTGGAGTTCGACCGGATCACGCGTGTAACGCTCGTATTCGTATGGTTGAGTGTAGGGATACCTCGCCACTCATCATTGGCACTATTTCCAAGGACGGTGCTAGTTATCTAGGCTAGTTATATCATACAAGGTTGCTGTATAAGAATTAATGATATATCTCTTAAGAAGAAGAAATAATTATAAAAAGTCACATGTAAATTCACACACAATTTCACAACCATGCCTCTCCTACAAGATCACAATAATGCCACACTTAGTGAGGAAGTTCATTTGAGAACCAACAAACTATATGACAATGAAGATTGGAGTACATAACCTGAAGTGGGGGTTTCTTATAAACATAAACCAAAGCAACGTCGTCCCAACGCATGAAAGCATAACTTACAAGATGACGATGAACCCCTACTAGCCACTACAAGCCTAACGCAAATACAAGAGGTTGTTCCAATCTCCTATAGGCATTGTAAAGAGAGTCGTCTACCCAGGCTTGATTTAAATAACTTTTTTACATTTTCAAGAGGCTATGACTTAGATCCGCATCAACATTTACAAGCCTTCTACGATGCCTGTACATGGAACAACATTGATAATGGTTGGCAAAAACTCAAGCTCTTTCCTATGACACTCATTGGCCAAGTGAAAGTATGGTATAGATTGTTAAAATCAAATTTAATATGACATTGGTCAACAATGGTAGAACTTTTTAACGAAAGATATCAAACCTACGCAAGAGTGTAAACCTTGAGGAAACAAATCCAAGGATGGAAACAAGCACAACATGAACCCTTGGACATGGCCTTAGAAAGATATTATGCACTGTTGAATAGCTATCCAGGCCATGGGTTTTCTGAGGAAAGGCTAATGTACCATATCATTGATGGGCTATGTAATGAAACAAGAGGAACCTTAGGAATGTATGCCCAAGGTCAACTATACGAACTACGAACCCATCAAGTCCAAGAGCTTGTTAAGCGTGTAGCAAAAGAAGAAGGAGAAATGGCTAGATGGGAAAGTGTTGAAAAACATCAACGAGACGAAAATCTCAACTTAACAAAGGTCCAGAACCACAAGAAGGAGAAATCAACCAATCTCAAGGTGGAAATGTCATCTTTGCTAGCACAACAATCATTAGAAGAAGTCGAGGCAAAGATCAATAAGATGTTGGAATGGATGTATAAAAAGTGTGGAGAATTCATTGATATTATTGGAGATAGAGTTTTGACAACCCAAGAAGCAGGACAAAGTATTAGTAGATAATCGGAACAAAGGGATAAGGAAAATAGGAGCTCAACTGCCAATCACACATATGAATGTAACATATGCCTGTACGATCACCCCAATGTATATGAGCATTGGAAAAACACGTTACATCCAGAGTTCGTACAAAAATACTGTGTTCGATCATAGTGGAAACAAACCTAGTCGTGGGGGAAACCACCCTTAAACTAGAGACACCCTTCATATCACCCGAATCCAAATGCTTACCTAGTCCAGTACCCTATTTCTCCAACTAGGCCAACATACTCTATCTCACCACAGTACCATTCTCCTCAATCCTATCAGCCCATGTCTTCAACACAACCACTGCCTTGTGCACCTTATACTCCTCCTAACTTTCAACATTCTCATCCTTTCCCTCCTACCACATCGCCACCAATTGTTCCCAAGGTGTCTGCACCACAACAACAAACCACAAACACTACTTGTGCTACTATTGCCAACAGCAGTGAGAGACCTCAGCAACATCGAAAGCGTCCCTTCTTTAGAAATGACCCTAGGAAAGGACAACATAATTCTGAGGCCATTGCATCCTCCAACTCAGAACAAGTCCAACCCTATGGTGCACCCTTATCTTTGAACTCCATGCCTCATGTTACTTCATCAAGGCCACCAACTCACACTCCAACAACAATACGGCCCAATGAACACAGCCATGGAGGGCAACATCCCAATCCTTGCATACCATCTAATGGTCCCAAATATCATAGTGGGTCAACTCGTCATCTAGGGACTACATCGTATAAAGTGCCCCACTATGCTTACTATAATCAAGTGTGTGAACCTCGATGGGGTAAGTATGGCCAAGTTCCAATATTTTCAACGTGCAAGGATCCTCATCGTCCATTTATTAATCCTTGCCATCCTCAACCGATTAGTTATGGGGGGTACCCCCCATTCTAAAAACAAGCAGGATTAATAACCACTTTTTATTTTATTTTATTTTACAACTTTTTGTTTTCCATTTTTTCATTTTTCAACTTTCTTGTTTTATCTTTTTGTCTTTTTTATGTTTTTGTAAGTAATCTCATCTACGAATAAAACACTCATGTGGATTGTTAGTTGAGGTGTGTTCTATGTTATTAAGTCTTGAGTGACCAATTATGTG
Source organism: Gnetum montanum (assembly GCA_015680685.1). Classification (NCBI taxonomy): domain Eukaryota; kingdom Viridiplantae; phylum Streptophyta; class Gnetopsida; order Gnetales; family Gnetaceae; genus Gnetum; species Gnetum montanum. The sequence goes on along the minus strand of MNCI01023314.1, from coordinate 16,069 downwards.
GACAGTAAGCCCATTACACCCACTCATACACTCTGCAAATAAGAGGTTATGTTCAAGGGTACAATGTTATTCTTGGCATTCTTAAAACTTAAAATTAATTTTATGTTCATTGTACCTAGAATGAAGAAAGATGGACCAAAGGGAATGACTAGGGTGTGACATCAAGGGGACTTGTGAATTCTCTTTGGTGATGCCTATGGGAGTTATCATGCAACGTGGTTGTACTAAGATCCTTGTAGATCTAACGAAAAATGGGATTAAGAGTAAGCAAATGGGCACTCAAAAATCAAATGCTATTCTAGGGGGTCCCACTGGAAAGACATGCACCCATGCCTGAAGGTTGGTAGCTTCTTTGGTTTCAATAAAGTGAAAAAAAAAGAAAAAAAAAGAAAAAAAAAAGCAAAAGAAAAGAAAAGAGAAGTGCCACAAAACAAAAGTCACTCCTCCCTTAGATAAAATGCCAAGTGATCGTACGCCTTGTTGTTATGGTACTCTCATAGTTATTCATCATGGGATGAAACAATGCGGTGTCTCACTGATCAGAGGAATGGACTTGGTCCTAATCTTGGAACGACGAGTTAATGACACCTTAATCATGCATTACACATAGGATTCACTGAGCCCTAGGTTGGTTACCTCATGTCCCAATCTTTACGATCCCTTCTATAGTTTGTCTCATCTCACTATTCGTGTAATTGTAGCTCGTGTCTTGTGTAACATAGAATTCTTACCTCATTCCAGTGAAATTTACATATGTGTATTTTGTGAAGTCAGTGTAGACTACATTTAAACCTTCTAGTACCCACGAACACTTTAAGTGTGGTTACACAAGGGCATTATAGGTTGGAACATGCTTTGGGGAGGACCCACTTACGTAATCTTTTGTAATCTTCACTTATGACATAGCTCACACACACCATTTCTTACCCTTAGCATAATTTTCAAATGATTTTCTTTCCCTACTACTATCCCTCTGAATAATAATGTTCCTATGTACCATTACATAGCCTTTTTCTCCCATCTGAGGTTTTATTGATAAAATCCACACCATCATAATTAATTTTGCCTTTCAAATTAATGGAATTACCTTAGAACCCTTCAACATGTGTTACATGTCCTAATTTCAACTTTTGATTCCAAGAAAAACCCTAAAAATTTGGTTTTTCCCTTAGGCCTAAAACATTGGTAGGTCATGATATCACGCACACGATATCGTGGCCAATGCGATATTGCTTACGCGATGTATCGTACACGATATCACGTCCCTCCAACCCTATAAATAGGTGACCCCCCCGCAACACTTAGCATCATTTCTTGCCATTCACGTAGGGGAGTTTTTCAAATTTTTCTCTACGACTTGCAATTGAGTGACCCTTGCTTTCATATTCATATCTCGCTCATTGGTACTCCAATTTTGATTTTGTCTGAACCTGCTTGAACCTGAAGTGTTCAGCTTAGTCGTGGGGGAGGGACACCTGCTGAATGGTGCCTAACTTTTTTTGAATTTATCATTGCCCAAATAACATCATTAAGGCTAATTAGTTGCAAACCAAGAATAAAATGTGCCAAAAAATCATTTAACCCTTCAGGTACACCGGGAAATTAAAATTAGAAACCACCTAAGTAAAACGGACTTACTATTACAAACATTTGGGAAACATCACATAGAGATAAAATAAGATCATTAATTAAGGTAAGTAGTAAGGTATAACTTAACTTCAAAAAAAACCTTACTAACGCTTGGCCCATGTGATTGCAGATGGCCCCGAAACATGGACAATAAGAAGGTCCTACTCAAGGTGGAAGCAAATGACCTAGAAGAGGTGGAAGACAAGACCCTTCCGAACAACATGCAGAATAGGAGGAACAATCGTTCAACATCCATCAAGAAAATCCTCCTACTGTACAATTTGGGCAGGCAGAAGGAGGAGCTGCTGCAATGCCTGAATAGGGACAACATCTCACGTTGCCCCAAGATTGTGTTCAGGCCATCCACGAGAAGTCCACATTTGTTGCAGTGATTGTAGAATTGAACTTTGAATCTTTTACAGAGTTCGCTCTTGAGGCTATTAGGGATCACCTCAAGGGATCTCCCTTATGGCCTGTCCTCTCTGAAAGCGATGCCTGGTACCTAGGGGAGACGTACCAATTCTGGCACAACCAAGAACAAGGCACTACTATCAACATCTGTGGTGTGTCAGTTGATTTCTCTGCACAAGCCATTTCAGAAATATTAAACCTTCCAAATACAGGGCCCAAAGTTGCTCAGTTATCCACCTGTTCAGACCCCGATGTGTGACGAGATTGGTTGGAAAAGGCTTATGGAAAAGATAAAACATTTGGTGAGCTGACGATGAAAGAGAGGATATACTTCAAAATTGGAACTTATCACCTCTTTTCCACAAAGGAATTAAAAAGAATATCAACGTATGCAGCTAGAGGATGTGCAGTGTTGATGGGAAAGGTTAATGCTAACCTTCCCCATCTATATTTAACGGAGATCCTGAGGTGGTTCAAGGAACGGAAGATAGGGAAGATGGTGTTGCCTTTCAATTGTCTTATCAGAAAGCTTTGCTGACATGCTGGTATTCGAGGGTACACCAATGATGTCCTCCAGAAGGCCCATGGTGCTTCCTATGCTGAACTGTTAAAGCCACCAGCTACAAGGAAAATCACTAGTGAGATGCTGGGACTAGAAGAAGAAGAAGAATATATGGCTGGACCAACTGCAACTCAACTTGTAGGACCTAGCCAACCTCCAAGTATGGGACCCAGCCAACAACAAGAAGCAGGGCCCAGCATAGGCTAGGATCAATCGCCACCGCAAGACTACAGACCATCGATGAGCCATCTCAGGGCCATTGCTGAGATGGTTAGTTCGGGAAGTCGTGATGATGCAAACCTCTTCCACGTTATTGATGATGTCATTCAACCCACTGTTTCTTTGGATTGCACAAGAGGTGAAGTTTCGGTTCATACAAGAGGAGGGAAAAGTGTTTGGTCACAATAGATCTCAAGAAACGCGACATCTTTCCAAGTGCAATTAGAAACTAGTGAAGGGGCCACTGTGGTGATTATGCAAAACCAAGATGCTGCAGGAGCTGTAAAAGTGGTTGCAGACCACATCAAAGAATCATTCAACGTACTTGTTGTGCCACCAGCAGATCTCACAGGAGCATGGGATGCTCAAACTCTAGATGGAACCTCAATTGACTCCTGCAGAACATGAGGATGCACTTAATTGATTGCTTCAAATAGGACAAGTAATGATGTTCCTGTTTGACATCCCTCAGGATGTTATGGCAATTCAATCAGACCTCATTTTCAAAAAGGGAAAGCTGGTCTTAACAAAAGTGAGGGTTGAGCATGCAGAATCAGAAGTGCAAAAATTACAAGAGCAGCTCGTGGCCCTACAAGAAGCACAACGGAACCATCTCCAATTTGTTCCCGTAGACCAGCTGGATAATTTTAGAACTGAGCAACTAACCAAGCTAATCATAGAGAATAAAAAAGTGGCTAAGGAAAAAGAGAAGGCTTTTTGGGATGCCTCCACAGCAGAGGCGCAAACTCATGCGCATCTTAAGGCACGCAACACCTTACAGGAGGAGAATAAATAGCTTGCTATTGACAATCTTCAATTGACCTTAGTAGAAAAGCAAAAGAACGTTCTCAAAGAACATTTCCATCAATTACGAGAACAATTCATCCAGGTCAACCAAGACATAAGTCGTTTGGCTAGGAAAAATAGAACCCTCTCAATGGAGGAGGTACACGCAATTCGTCAAAAGATAGCCATTGAAATAAGTGTGTGGCAAAATGAGGCTAAACGACATGAAAAGTTGAAGGAGCACTTCTGAGATCAGGTGGGAATGTACAAACAGATCTTTGAGAAGGAAATCCATATGGCCAAGGCCCACATCAACGCTATTAGTGCTCAACACACGAACTGGCGGGCCATATTGGATACATATGCCTTTGCCCACCAAGCGGAAGTTAAGAGCCAGGACTTGCAGATTCAAGATATGACAGGATACATGGAGTTGGAAAATCTATGATATGCCAACCTTGCCATGTTAACAGCAGGGCGCTCGAGAATAGAGCTCGAGCAGTAGGTAGCCACCACCCACATCAAATATGAAATAGAATTTGCAAAACATAAAAAGTTATTGGAGAAACTGGAGATCACAAATTCTGAACTTGAGGTGGTGAAGGCAAGCTACCAAGAATAGAAAGATGTCACAGCATATTTGGCTCAACTGCTAGCAGACTTCCAAGAATATAAAGATAAAGCCAGAGCCTATGAAGAGGAACGACACGTATTTGTGGCCTAGTATGTTAAGGTCAATCAAATGTTTCTGCAACTACCCTGTCCACGGGAGGTGCCAACTCTGTCAAATATCAGNTATGTTAAGGTCAATCAAATGTTTCTGCAACTACCCTGTCCACGGGAGGTGCCGACTCTGTCAAATATCAAGACATTAGCATGGATGGCACAAGATCCTCAGAATGAAGAGGAGAAGCTCTAGGCCATACTTCAATGCCATCAAGTCTCAAAACCTGGAGCACAAGACAAAAGGAAAGCACCAATGGAGGAGCCACC
>MNCI01023311.1:480946-500070 GCA_015680685.1 Gnetum montanum | reverse complement strand
GTAGGGAACAACACAGACATCACAGGCGTCATGAAAGAGACGATTGTAACGACGGAAAATGTCGGTAGCTGAAAAATACCAAACAAAGATCCGTGTACATAGTCTTAACCACGGATCCGTGTGAGGGCCGTGCTGGAGAGAACGAATCCGCAGTGCCCTGAACGGTCTTTTCGATCAGACAGGGACTTACTCAATCAGTAAATCGATGAATATTGTAGATATTCCGTGGAACAATCTGATTCGATGAATCGCCAAAGGAGAAGAAAACAATGTAGATAACAACAACGTCAACACGACAAGAAGGATCAGATTTAAGAAAAATGCACAATTCCAAGATCTGTACTTTGACCCGAAAACTGGGTGTATTGTATACAAATTTCCAATGGAAAAAGCTCCGCTTATCTTGTGCGAAGCGTACACAAAATAACAAGAAAACTGTTGAACAGGAAGTACAAAATGGAGTTTGATCTACCTCGTAAGCCAGAGATGGGATGCAAGGAAGGTCAAGCTCTGACGTTTATCGATCAACTATTTCTGATCAATAAAACTTGCAAACCGCACCAGATAATCTTTCGATCTCTGATCTGCTCCTTTTGCCTTGGGTAGTCTCTGCTCAAACCTGCCAATGATCGCCAATGGAGAGAGCTGTGTTTTCGCCAAAGGACTGATCGCTCTTGCTGTCAATGCTCAAGCAAAATGTCTTCTGCCTCTGCTAAAAGATGATGCTGCCAAAAGATCAAGATCCTAGGATCCTTTGTTTCTTCGCCAACTGGAGTATTTATAAGTTCGACAACATATGGAGAAAGCATGGCCCTGATGACACATGTCCCGAACCTTCAAAATACCGCTGACCTAGTAAACTTTATGTTGAAATTGGCCACGTCGCGTCACGTTTTGAGAAGGGGAGCAAAGTATGCTATCGACCACTTCCGCTAAAGCTACTCCGTGATTATGCACAATACGCTCATCAGCGTATTATGCGTATGGATAGCAGGTGCATATCTGGTACTACTTTAGCCAGTTTTACGCTGTATTACACTTGTTTACACTTCATCGCATGGCAAAGCGTAATAAAGCATGTAAGTAGTTGATTCAAGCTGTTTTACGCTCATTCACACCGGGAAGCGTAATAGAGCGTAAAAATGATCAACTTTACAATAAATTACGCTTGTCAACCTTGCGTAGCGTAATGAGCGTAAAGCGACCAATCTGCAAGAAAGAAGAGATCAATCTGCCGCACTTCCTTTGACTCTGACTTTGCTTTTCTTGAAGCTTGTTATGCTGCTCTGGGTAACGGAGCGTAAACTTGGTCTGGAACAAAAGACTTAGCAGAATATGCGACAAGTCTAAACTTTGTCAAAATTGCCGAAGTAGGTTACTTTCTGCTAGCGGGCTACGTTAAACAGAGTTACGCTGAGCGAAACTACGCTATGTTGCGTAATGTAGCGTAAAGAAAGAAAACATGGTAAGATTGAAATTTGCAGGAACTTGGAGACTTGATACTACGTGCCTCTTTGCTCTGCTCTGTCTTCTAAATTTCCGTCTCGAACCTTCGCCCGAATCGTGAATCTTTGCCTGAGGCCGATTCGCAATTTCTACGGTGTTTCAATGGCCCCTCTTTGTTGACGTTTAGAGGGCTTGCCCAAAAGACGTCGACAAAGAATACGAAACACCGAATGGGTAAAAGTACCAACAACGTTCATCAATGGTTACTTAAGTGTCGCCTTGTCAAAGCAAAAGTGCAAAAATGAGGGAAATAGAGGATAGAAGGGTATGGGAAGGAATGTTTACAGAGGTAAGAGGAAAAAGGTCTGGGGAAGACGCAAGTGAGGTTCGGGAGAGATCCAAATGAGGTTCGGGAAAGACGCAAATGTGTGAATATAGTTCTTTTTCATGCATAAGCACTTAGGCCTTCTCCTGCGATTGCATTTGCATGGATTTGTGTCGTCATTTTGCAAATGAAGGGGCTTGCTTAGACGAATTATGTTGCGTCTGCGCGGCCTGGATGTGTTGTGTTTCATCCATTTTGCCGACCCATTTTTTTATGGACTTGATTGTAATGCAAATGCAGAAAACATGTGCTGCGTATGTATGTTTTGCGTAAGGGAAGCAGATGGTGGAGATGTAGAGAAGTAAGAACTAGGGGTAGGATTATGGGGAAAATAGGAATGCACTCCTGAGTGGACAGGCTAACTTAAGCGGCCATCTCAAAGCGCTGTCTATACCTCACCGCTCATGTGAATGCACCTTTGAACGCCATCCTCGTAGCAAGTAACCTGCAACCAAAGAAGCAAACAAAGGATACCATTGCTCGGTTGAATCACCGGAGAGGTTGTTGAAACAAGTAGCGTTTGGGGCGAGACAAAGTGAACGGGCCGTGAAGGAAGAACTATAGCACGAGGCCAGGGTCTTCACCATTGACGCTCGGCCCAGCATATCACCGTCAAAGGTTATCAGACTCATCGCACCCGACTGGTTACGCAAAGAACTAGCTAGGTGAATCTGTAAAGCCAGCGTCTGATAGTGATAATGAGCAGAGATTCCCAAGGTCGAAGCTGATGAGAACTCCTTTGGGGCTCCGGACGGTGAAACTAACCTCTCAGAGGTGCCACCGCTGTAGTGGGGGCAATGACGGCATCTCCGAGGGATTAGTAGTATGCCTGTCAGCACATCCAAGGAATCAGCAGGATGTCGATGAGGTAGCGACACTGGGACTGTCCCAGTACCCCACCCCATTTGTTTTGCAGTTGCACAGAGATGATTACGTTCGCTTGATTTGCATGATGGCAGCCTGTAAGTCCCAGTTTTAAGTCTTGGTAGACTGTCGTTGCTGGTTTTAAGTCTCAGCAGACCATGGTTCCAGTTTAAAGTCTGGGTGGACCGAAAAATGCTAGTTTTACGTCGTAGCGGACGGTGGTAGAGCTGATTTATGGTCTCAGCAGACCGTGTTGTGGATGTCAGTTTCATGTCGTGGCCCAAGGACAAATCTGTGCTAGTTTCACGTCTTAGTAGACGGCTACTTACCTGTGCCAGTTTTATGTCCTGGCAGACAGTCGGTGCCAGTTTAGCATTGTGGCGGATGCGTGCAGAAACTGCCAATTTTTCATCTTGGCGAACCTGTATAACGCTGCTAGTTTTACATCATAGCGGACGGTTGCAACTTGCTAGTTTTACGTCGTGGTGGATGATTGTTGCCAGTTTAGCGTCGTGGCGGACGCGTGAAGGGAATGCCAATTTTACGTCATAGCGGACGATTGTCGCTAGTTTAGCATCGTAGCGGACGGATGTTTCCATACCTGATGTTAGCACTGGATATGCACTTAGATGTAGTATCGCTTCAGATATATATGATTTACAGGATTCAGTAACTCGTCGCCGTTGATATCTGCTAGCTTGAATGCGCCATTGCCATATACATCAGCTATCAAGAAAGGGCCTTCCTAGTTTGCAGAGAATTTGCCTATTGGTTCGTGAATGGCCTTGAGAACCAAATATCCCTTCTTGATAGGACGTTGTTGAAGATTGTGACGGTGCTTTTGCCTTTTCTTATCTTGATACTTTTCAATGGCATCAAGCGTCTGTATTGGCTTCTCCTCTACTGAATCCAAATCCATGATCCGAGACTCAGTGTGTTGAGCCTCATTTATAATCTTGGAGAGAACCCTCCGTAGAGAAGGAACTTGTAATTCGAGGAGCAGCACCACCTTGGATCCATAGACTAGGCTATAGGGTGTACTGTCTGTAGCTGTTCTGCATGTGGTATGATACGCCCATAGCACATAAAGGATCTTTTCATGCCACCGTCTCTTGTTACTGTCGAGCATTTTCTTGAGTAAATTGATAATGACTTTATTTGTTGCTTCAGCTTGACCATTCGTTTGCAGGTAGTAAGGCGAGGAAAAAGATTGTTTGATGCCAAGATTGTCACAAAAAGATTTGGTTTCCAGACTACTAAACTGTGGCCCATTGTTTGTCACGATAGTCATTGGGAGGCCAAATTTGGTTACGATATTGTCCAAGATAAAATGATAGACCTGTTGAGATGTAAGCTTTCGTAAAGGGATGGCTTCCACCCACTTCATGAAGTACTCAGTAGCTATGATGATGAAGCTATGCCCTGCGGAAGACTTTGGTGTGATGGGCCCTATGATGTCTAGTCCCCATCGTTGGAAGGGCCATGTGATCTAGGTCGTATGTAGTTCTGTAGGTGACATGTATATGAGATTCGCATAACGTTGACACGTATCGCATGTTTTGACCTTTGTAAGATAATCTTTTTCCATGTATGGCCAGTAATACCCTAAGCGACAGATTTTAGAAGCCATGGCTCGCGGCGCTATGTGTCCTCCACATAATCCCTCATGGACTTCACCGACTATACGCTGCGCCTGATCTTTATTAACGCAAGTTAGCAGTACTCCATCAAAAGAGCGTCTACAGAGGGTACTGTCTCCTATGATGACATACTGCCTAGCTCGTTTACGAATAACATCTTTCTGCACGCGTGTTAACTCGTGTGGTGGTTCTCCATGCAAGAGGTAAGTTTTAATGTGGTCGTACCACTTTGGCGTTATATCCTCGAGCAGTGAAGATATTTGCGCTGCCTGAATGATAGGGCCTGTGCAATCTGTTATTAATGTGGGACAGGTGTTGAATAGGTGCGACGGCACGTTTAAGGGTAACATAGCCAGTGTGTTATCGTTTCGGGGCACATGTTGGGCATCAATAGTTGTGAACCGCTTCAGAAGATCTTTAGCCATATCGTAGTAGGGCTGTAAATGTGCAGCCTTGCAGGCGTAGACTCCTGTGATTTGATTTATATCAAGCATCGAATCACCCCTAATTGCCAGGTGTCGAACATCAAGTTCTTTAGCAGTTAATAATACCCTGAGGAGTCCCTCGTACTCTGCCACATTGTTCGTACAGGGAAAGGTCAAGCGGTAAGCATGAAGACACACATCCTCAGGTGATAGCGTAATGACTGTGGCGGCACTACCGCCTCGAACAGTTGAAGCTCCATCAAAATATAACGTTACTTTGGGGCTTGTTAAAACAGGGCTTAAACTATGTACATGTTTATCTGGAAATTCAGGCTCTATGGTTGCCTAACTGTCAATGGGTGATGTTATTAATTGGTTAGCTATCGCTTGGCCTTTCGTAGAAGATTGACCAATGTAATGCAGATCGAATTCTGCCGTTATAGCTTTTCAACGAGCTATTTTACTACTTTTATATAGATTATGTGTAATGGCCCTAAGGATGTTATTTTTACAGATAATGTTAACTGTGCTACGGAAGAGATAGTGCCTACATTTTTTTAGCATAAACACTAACGCTAGGAAATTACTCTCTACTTCGTTGTACCTTGTTTTGTACGCACATAGGGCATGACTCAAGTAGTAGATGGGTACTTCTAACCTATCGTTTCTCTTTTGATAGAGTAATGTGGCTAAGGCTACGTCTGAGGTCGCAAGGTAAATGTAGAACTGCTGATCCCTTTATGGCAGGAATACCATTGACAAGTGTTGAAGTTCCTATTTTAGGCTGTCAAACGCACGTTGGCAATCATCTGTCCACTCAAAATTAACACTTTTCTTAAGGAGATGTTGCATAGGGTGTAGTTTATCTGTTAATCTCGAGATGAACCGCTTGATAAACTGTAATCGTCCTTGTAACCCACATAATTGCTTGAGATCTGTGGGAGGCGTTAACTCGACAATGGCCTTGACCTTATCAGGGTCTACTCATATGCTAGTTTCTGACATCACAAATCTCAGCATGCATCCGGTTTTGACTCCGAATACGCACTTCTTTGGGTTGAGCCGGAGGTCATATTTGGAGCATCTTTTAAGTACTAACTCTAGGTCCTCTGAATGATCTTCTGATCTCATAGACTTAACAGCTATATCATCAACATAGTCATTCAGTCTTCCTAGGAGGTAATCACTAAAGATGTATGTCATAGCCCGTTGATACGTTGCTCTGGCGTTTTTCAAACCAAAAGGCATTATGGTATAGCAAAAGGTCCCCCAGGGCATTATGAATGTTGTGGTCAATTGATGTTCTAGGTTGATGCGAATCTGATTATAGCCTGAAAAGCCATCCATGAAGGATAGAAGTGCATGCCCAGCTGTTGTATCGACTAGTTGGTCGATACTCGGTAGTGGAAAGTTGTCCTTGATTGTGGCTTTGTTTAAATCTCGGAAGTCTATACAGATGCGTATACTTCCGGTCTTCTTTGGGACAACTACAATGTTAGATACCCAATCCAAGTAATCGATTACGCAGATGAAACCAGCCTGATGCAGTTTGGTGATCTCATCATGCACTGCTAGCGCGATTTCTGGTTTGATTTTTCATGCTTTTTGCTTAATTTCTTTGATATGCAGGTCTAAGATTATGTTATGTTGAATTAATCTTGGATCTAGTCCCGGCATGTCTTCGTATGACCATACAAATACTGTGATGTTGTCCTGGAGAACCTGTTTTATAGATTCATGCGTTTTTTGGTCTAGTAGAGAACTAACCCTAAGAGTTTTGGAATCACCTTTATGTGTAACAACTGAAACCTCACTGAGGGGGTCTTCGGTTATGTCTCCAGCCTCTAGGTCTAGTGTGCGCATCGATTATTCTGGCCATTCTGGAGACGTTTCCTACGTGGCTATAGTTACGTCATCGAGGAAAGGGTTAGTTTCTACTAGTGTAAAATCAAATTGCCTAACTACTCTCCTGTATGGACCTGTTAAAGTTAGGGGTGCTGAAAAAGTTGTGTCCATTTGCCAACTGTCCTGCAAAATTGCCAAATGCGTAAATGATTAGGAGAAAGCATGATGCGGTGTTTTTGAGCGTGAAAAGCTAACTGAATTTTGAATATTGTGAACAGCCTGTAATTAATGCTACCTGATTACGAGGCGATAAGGTGTGGTAGTTTAACGTCATTTCGGACAGTGGCGCATGCGATATCCGCCGCATTAATGCCTTGATTCTCGGGTTCCCTCTTATGCTGATACCAGCATTTAGGAAAGTCCCGTTTTAATCGGGCATCAAATCAGTTAATTTTGCATATAAGTAGGAAGTTCTTTTTGAAAACGGGCTGTTGGCTATCGCAAACTTTAATTCTCAGCTATCATAGAGGGAAGAAGAAAGAGCAAAGGATTGCAGCGTGTTATTTGCGAAGGCGTGAAGGTGTGAAGACTGGAACAATGGCGCCGAAAGTAAGAGGGAAGAATGTGAAATTGGAAAAGATAGACGAGGTACAAGGGAGCCTGCAGCGTGCTTCGCAGGCTTTGGTTGAAGTGAGGGATGTCGCTCCCCTGAATCGGTAGGCTATCCCTAGCTTGTTTGTGTTGCTTTCTATAATGTGCTCCTTCTTTGCGATGTTTATTCTTTTTGCGTCATTCTGCGTAAATTAGAGTTTTAGGCTATGGATCTCGCATTAAAACAAGGGTTTATACAATAGTATTGCATCTATCGCCACTGTCAGGGACAAACCTTGTACTGTTACAAGGGTTTAGGCGATTTGGGCTGTATAGCTAGAGCATAATTTGTAAATTTTCTATAGTTTAGGAATGGAATCAAAATCTAGACGATAATGTGTTTATGTTTGTTTGTACAGTATTATGTTGAAACCCGTCTTAATCATCCTGGACATAGTCAGGGTTTTATGTTGCATAAACTCGATCGTGCCCAACGTTCCCCCCTAGACTCGGTTGCAGGGGAGGGCTATATGGTTCTGAAAGGGTGCGCTGGAGTTGTTGCAGTTTTTGCTACGTAACTACAGTGCTATTGTGTGGTCGCATCTATCGGGGGATGTGGCTGGCGCTATTTTGGAGCACCTGTTAGTGGGTTCTACATAGGGAATCCTGGCTTTCTTGACAGACGGGGCCATCGATTCTGGTCGTCCCCAAGATCGTGAACTTAGCGCCAGAGGGCTGAGACACTTAAGTTGGATTTGGGAAATGGCCAGGTTTAGCTGTTACCATGCATACAACACTTTGTTCGTGGCCCGTCATGTGTCGACTTACTTTCAGAACCCACCAGGCACAGTGTATTACTCAAGCGGGTAAGTTGTTTTACTGGCAGTATTGTCAATATGTTTCTAGTGCCTGGATTTACGAAGCGTAAGATAATAATGTGTCATATGATATAGGTTTTTTATTAACGAAAAAGGATTAGTGGGCAATGGTGATACATTGACCTGGACCGAAACAACGATAAAGGAGTTTACCTCCACCAGCAACGTACGCGCCGGTGTAATGGGGCAGATGTCCTTTGACATACATGAGTATCCCACCCATTATGCTGATTCTTTCCAGAATTGTCAAAACCTCGGGTGGTTACATGAAGAATGGACTTTGGACCCGCCCCTTACCGTCGCGGCCATGCAGAGGAAACTTCCTCCATTTCCTTTGCCATTTGGCCCTGGTAAGGTTTTGTTGCTACTGTTATTTACATGATATTATATTGTTTTTGGTCTATTTTTGAAATGTAGCGTAATAGTGTTTTTGATATTTAGACATGTGTCTTAGGTTGTTCAGTCAGGGAATCCCGAGAGATTACCCTTACAATTTCCGGCCGCAAGGCGAATACCCTCCTTTTCCGCTATGGTGACATTAAGGAAGCACAACGCTGGCTCGACCACGCAGCGACCCCAATTTTGTTGGTCACCAAGCTGCGGGAAGCGAGGCTACTGCATTTATTTCTGGCCGTAACTCCTGATGTCCCGGGTAGCGAAATGTTAACCCTGGTCAACTCCTTCAGCAGGAGGGTTGAGCGTTTTTGCACGCGCATACATCACATGCGTGTGAATTTTGATATTGATGCTCATCTGTTTGCTGACCTCTTCGGCGTCCCCTCTGACGGCCTTCCCATAGAGGAAAGAGCGAGGAGGAGCCTCAAATGTTAGGAAGAGCTGGAGGAGTGACTGGGGACCAAGAAGGAGGCCAACGGGATCCCTTGTGAAAGGATTGAATTAGAAATCACCAAGACTATCAATCCCCTCTTTCGGGCCCGGGCTTTCCCCAAAACACTCTCACAGGGGAGGTTCTTTACCATAGAACAGGCCCGTATCATTTGGGAGGTTATGGAGGAAGGGACCCAGTTCGACTGGGCAAGCTATTTCGCTGAAGGGTTACGCACTGAAATGATCAGGCTCCACCAGAAGCTTGAGTCCCGTTTCAGTGTGCATTTCGCCTTCTTCATAGCTTGCCTGCGGCATTTTGCTGAATTCTTGGTTGTCCAGAGGAATGGGGTTTGGGTGCAGCAAGACCGAGACCAACTATCCAAACCTTGGATTTCTCACATTTTTGGCACTACCCAAGGATAGGATCCTCCGGAGGGAATTGGGGAGTCTCAGTCTATAACAACAAGGGATTTGGCGGCGCCTCGAGTGCGGGGTCCTGACAGTGTAGGTGGGGTGATTCCCACTTACACCGGTGACGCGTCGCGGGGAAAGTGCCTGGCTACAGAGATTGTAGAAACCTCGGTCTAGCGTAAAAGGCCTCGCCTAACCGAGGCCCCTGTGGAACCAGCAAGTAGCACGGGCAGGACGATGCAAGTTAGAGTTCAGCGGAGTAAACCTCTGCCTGGTAAGTGTAGAAACATAGTGGAAGTCATGGTAATTACCGTATTACGCAACTTTATTCGGGGTATTTTGAATCGTTTAAATGCGTTATGTGACATGAACAACGAGGCTTGCGGAGCGGTTGACCCCTGAAATAGGGGCAGTGGTATTACGGAGTGGGGAGGGGGCCCCACTTTTGGAAGAAGAGGCCCCAGCTGTTAGAATAAGCGACGCACAGACCCTTGTGCGTGAGGAGAGAGAGGAGGAGGAAAATGTTGACGCAGCTCCCACTGTAACCGGTAGAGCTAATGAGTGTATTAAAAATTTTAAGGAATTTTGTTAATAATTAGAAGTTTTAACTTAATTACGCTACAAATGAACAAGATGTATCCACATCCACCGTTGTAAGCAGAGCATGGGGAGAATTTCCTGACAAGTTTGCCTTCATGGAAGGCGTTGTCAGCGATATGATCGAGCGTCTCAAGTGCGTCGATCCTAGAGCTGGTATGTTGCAGCTATAATAGGCTTATTTTATTACAAAGTTGTAATGTTTTACTTACGTTGGATACTGTTTGCTATTAGGAGCTCGCCTTCGATGGGACCCGACGGAGCCGATTGACTTGGACACAGTGGAGCCTTCGTTAGACGGGGCGGTTGTGCCACGCAACATTTATGAGGAGATGTGTAAATGTGTGTTACGCTTGACTCGCTCCTTGTGGGAGAGTCGAAATGTCAATGAAGACCTCTGGAAGAGACTGCAGAGGTCAGAGAAGGAAAGGGTGTCTCTGACCAAAGAGGTCAGAGACTTAAAATTGCGATGTGAATTCCTGCAAGCATGGGGAACAGGTGAAGAGGACTGGCGTACAGCTGTTATTGACTACGCTCGCTATTGGAGCGCAGTCAGGAACAGCGTGCAAACCAGTCGGGAGTTGGTGGAGCAGAGGATGCAAATAGAGTTGTTAGCTCAGAAAAGCCAAGACTGGAAGGATTTTTGCGCAAGTGTGCAAGAGTGGGGGCAGAAATAAAAAGATCATAAGCATCTATATAAGCGAGAAAGTATTGCTTATCGTCAGCATTACCTTGATTCTGCCGTCGAAGCTCAATCCTTGCGGGTATTCCTTGATGTCATTGGCGCATCCAAAGCTTTCGAGAAGTTTTAGGAGCAGGTGACAGTAAGCGTGTCCTTGGAAAGAGAGATTGCTCTTCATGGGGGCGAGACTACCGTCCCTACTTTCTTCCCTGAACTGCCCCGATGGACTAGTGTGGAGAAGGGGAAAGTGAAAGCTGGAACTAATCTGGGGAATGGTGTGTGGTCTGAATTAACTGAAGATGAAATTATGCAGTGCCTATGGGTCGGTTTAGATCAGCTCCCCTTTGCTGCGAAAGCAGGACCATCGCGAGTAAGTTTGGGTGTTATTGAATTCAAATTTTCGAGTTTATCCTATGATGGCTTTTACTGATGTATTTACTGTATATAGGTACCAGGAGTGGATGAAGGAGGCGACCAGGGTGGTGAGCAAGTACAGGAAGATGAGCGTAATGATGAAGACCATCCTCTTGTGAAGCCAGTGTTAGAGCAAGGACCTCATGAAGATGACATTCCTCATGACGGAATACCTTCTAAAAGGGAAGGCCCACTTGAGGATGATTTATAAGGCTTAGAGCCAGACCTGAGGGATACGGGTGACAATGGTACCAAGGGGGATGCATAATTGTGATTTACGCGTGATTTTATTGATTGGAGTTGAACAATGGTCATATGAATGTTGGGAAGGTTGACTATAAGATATTTTGTATGATTTTAAATGTTATCATTATTTTTTTTATTTTTATGTCTTTATTCATGCAAAGCGTAAGCAAAATTGTTAAAGACTGTGGATAGTTTGCATTGCTGTAGAATGGAATTGCTAGTTTAAGGCCATCGCGGGCCACCAGGTAGCATTTGCGTAAGATACAAGGTAGTTTTAGGACATTGCTGGCCTTCACTAGTTTTAGGCTGTTGCGGGCCTTTGCTAGTTTTAGGCCGTCGCGGGCCGCCACTAGTTTAAGGCCGTTGCGGGCCATCTGCGTAAGTCTGGAAGTATAATTGATAACAACGTACGTTTCTACGTAATTGCGCTAAAGTGACTAATAGCAATCAAAGAGCGTAAATTGCATAAAAATGAGGAATGTAAATAGCGTAATAGACAGAAAGCGTAAATACATGTACATAGAAAACTGTCAATCGAATTCGATAAGCGTAAGTAGAAAACTAGTGGAAGTGTAGTGATGCGCGTAAATGCCACTCAGATCAATCGCTAATTTGCAATTGTTTCTTGATGGCCCTTACGTTTAGTGATGCGTAAGGGCGGGGAGATTTGTGATTTGACTCCTTCATACCATCTTCCTGAAATGGTAGGTCGACCCAGGCTAGGCTATCATCATTCGTTTCAGCTTGTTCGGTAGTTTGAGCATGAGTTTGGTCTTCGGGCATCTCTATCTCCGAACCCCGTTCTTCCTCTATGTTGTTGACAGTCCGAGGAGTTGTGTCATCACCGTGTATTACCACCTCCCCTCCTACGTAAGGAAGGTGTATTTCTTGATGTATTGGTGATGAAACTGTCCTCAGTTGGGCTAGCCAGGACCTCTCTAAAATCAGGTTGAAATCGGGCATCTCCTCGACAACGAGAAATGTGGCGTCTGTTGGGAATTGATCCCCTGCCACAAATTCGATGCGCACCGTCCCCTTGACTTACACCCATGCTCCGTTGAACAACTTTAGGCACGATGTCGTTGTAGGACTGATCTGGTTGACCAAGCCCAACTTATCCACTATAGGATAAGGGATGACATTCGCAGCCGCGCCGTCGTCAATGTCTACCCTCCGGATTCAGTATTGACCAACCCGGATGGTGATAAACATGGGCTCTGTCGTTACTTGACCTTTCTTGGGATCATCTTTGATGGATTGATCGTGAAAGGTCAAAGGGGTTAGTTTAGGTTGCTCAACGACGGGAGGAAGCATGACAGTATGTATCGCTTCCTCTTCTACTAGTAAGCGTTCATCCACCGGTATGGATGTCAGCATGCGAACCATAGCCTCACGGTGTTTTTGGGATGTCATAAGCAGATCATAGAGGCTCAATGTTGTATTCTTCTATTTCAGAGCCTGCTTGACCTGCGTAAATGCATCGAGGAGGTCCCATTCTCAGCTAGGTTGTTTATCTTCTCTGTCTTCTTCCATTCGTCTTAAGAGACAAATCTCCCGAGGTGGAACAGCGTCAGTCGGAGGGTTATATTTTTTCTTGCCGAGGGGAGGTGGCTGTATTTCTGTACTCTTGTCCTACCCATGAGATGCAGGCAAAGGTACAGAGGCCAAAGGCCTGGGTTTAGGGAAGCCTAGCGTAATGTGATTTTTGGCCGCATTAATGGACGCATCTCCTTCCCTTTGTTTATTGGGTGGCGATGGATGGTTTTGGTTAGAGGTTTGCCCCTGCGTAAAAGAAGCAACCGGTGGTTTTGGTACTTTGAAGATGAAAGGTGCTTTAGATGTAGGCGCGGACGTGGCTGCGGCTTTACTGTTAATGCGAGGCTGAGTTAAATCTGGAGAAGGCGCCCGAATGACAAAGGGTGGCCTCGAGACGCCACTGGCTGCCGGTGAAAAGCCTGTCCCTCGAGGCGAACTAGTAGGCACGCGTAAAACAAAGGGCTATTTAGGCGGTACCTTCCCTTCACTATCCGTACTCACCACGTTGATTGTGTAGGGTGCGTTATTTGCGTTTAACGGATCCTTGTACACGTGCAACGCCTAGTTTTCGGGACGCATTGGACTACTGCCATCTAGTTTCAAAGAACCATCGTCGATTATGCGTTGAATGTCGTCTTTCAATGCCCAACAGTAATCTGTGTCGTGACCACACAACTGGTGGTAGTCACAGAAACGGTCCAGCCTGAAAGACCTCGGAACTAGTGGTTCGTCAGGTAGGGCTAAAGAAGGATTCTTCAGTAGTTCACAATGACACCTGTGATGCTTTAGAGCTTCTTCGGATACCTTCTTAGTCTGAATGTATCCTGCCCCTAATAGTTGTTTCAACAGTTCCGAATGTTTTACAGGCAGGGCTGTATACCTTGAGCGATCTTTACGCTCAAAGTTTGGTTTTGGTTAGGGGGCTTTTCAGGGGCAGCTGTGTCTTGGCTGGTGCTCCTCGCACTAGCCGTGGTCTCGGGAGATGCTTTGGGTGCCTTCTTATTTTTGTTCTTAGCACCTTCAGCCAGCGCAGCTACCGTCGTTGTTGTTGCTTTACCTTTGTTCTTGCCCTTGTTGTTAGCGTTTTTATATGCAACATACGCCGGGTCTTTGCAGGCCTCTACAGCATCTTGGATGCTCTTAGTTTGGGCAAAGGCCTGATGTAAGGAGCTAGGGGAAAGGTACTACAGCTTAGACTTGATGAAGTCGTTAACTGCTCCTTTGAAAATGGCCAGCAAGTGGGCCTCCGCGATTGGCTCATGGATTTCGTTCAAAGTAGCACTCCATCGCTGTATAAACTTTTGGACTGGTTCGAGCGGGTCCTGTTTCACTCCCATAAGTTGATCTAACGTGACCTCCGGCTTTAGGTTGTATTTAAAGCGAGTCACAAATTGTGTCAAGAGCTCTTCCAAGGTTGAGATGGAAGAGCAAAGGAGGGCTCGATACCAATCCAAAGCTTTCCCTGTCAGAGACATTGCAAAGACACGGATGATTGTATGAGGCCATTGTTGTAGCAACAAGGATTCAGATCTAAAGGTAACCAGATGAGCGTTAGGATCTCCCTCCCCATTATATTTAGTGAAATGGGGTAAGGACATCCCCAGGGGCAACGACAGCATGGGGACTGCTGGACTAATGGGATCATCCTGATAGAAATCCATGATCTGTATAGTGTTAAAGCCAGCGGCCTTAAGGCGTCTAACCTCCTCGGTGAGGGTCTAAATAAGTAAGAAAGCTTGATCTAAGCCTATTGATGAAGATGTTTGTGCAGGAGGAGCAGGGGGTTGACCTGAAAGAGTAGTGCCAGGAAGTGGAAATGGAGGGATGGATGGCTGACAGGTGGTGCAGCAGGGACTATCCCCACGGACGGAGTTGCCTGTGGAAACCACCACCCACCAGGCTGAGCAGAGGGATTGGCTGTCGCCGGGTGCGTAGGAAGATTGTAAGGGTATTGTGGGATATGTGTGGTGGGTGCGGCTAAGGGTTGCGCACCGTATAACGCGGACTAACTATGTGAAATAGGTAGGATCCACTGACTAGCCATATGCTGTTGAACGGATTGCTACGACTGAACAGTGGGTTGCCTTGCAGGGGACGGCAACGAAAAGGTTTGCACCAGATTTTGTGTCAGGCGGGTTGTAGGGATGGCATGAGGTTGCACTTGGGGGATGTAATAGGGTGCGGTGGACACCGGTACCATCGACAGAATACTGATTACACGTGGTGATGAGGCTCCCCCCATGTTGTTTTGGGATGGTACTTGCACCTGCAGGACTGATGATTGCGTAGTGGCCTGCGGGATGACAGGAATATGATTTTGAGCGGTCATGGCTGGATTAAGGTGGGCGGCTTCTCCCATGAGACTGAATAGGGGATTTATGTATATATGAGGACTAAGAGTGTGGTATGAATGTTCAGATTGGGCTACGAGTTCATCTTCCTCCTCCTCCGCGTTCTGAGGTTCTAGCACAGACCGTGTAGCCTGACTCCTAGCCATAACTAATTGGGTCAGGATTTCATGGTAATGTTCTGTCAAGGGGATAATGTCGTAAGCGGTAGGGGTAAAATCTTGACCCCCTTTGTGGATCAGCTCAAAATTTCGCTTCGCCTCGATTTCGGCTTGGCTAAAGGCAAGCTTTGCCTAGATCTTGACGCAGATGAAGTTATATTCCTCAAGAGTCACGACAGTAAATACTGGATCTTTGCCCTGCAATCTTAACGAACGACGTGACAGTCCCTGAGGTCCTATAAGACCAGAAGCTGGTCCGGTGGCGGCGATGGGATTCACAGATGTGACACTCGATTCGGTAGTGGTCATGGCGGCTATGGTTGTGTATACAGAATCCATTGATCAGATAGATTAATCGATAATAAGTGACTAGATTTAAGAGACGACGAACAAAGAAGATCGCGTTTAGGATTTTTACCCTGTAGGATTCCAAAGGAATCGTTACAGTGACTGATCTACACCACACGATTTTTTGTAAACTTCCCTAGAGGTATTATGTTTACGTTGTTAGAGACGCGGGTACAAATTGCTTATAGGGCTACCCATAAAATACAGATCGAAGCTTTATCTAGCCCTCCTTCTAGCGCCAGAAAATTGTAACGACGGAAAATGTTGGTAGCTGGAAAATAGCAAACAAAGATCCGTGTACACAGTCTTAACCACGGATTCGTGTGAGGGCCGTGCTAAAGAGAATGAATCCGTAGTGCCCTGAATAGTCTTGTTGATCAGACAAGGACTTACTCAATCAGTAAATCGACGAATATTGTAGATATTTCGTGGAACAATCTGATTTGATGAATCGCCAAAGGAGAAGAAAACAATGTAGATAACAACAACGTCAACATGACAAGAAGGATCATATTTAAGAAAAATGCGCAATTCCAAGATCTGTACTTTGACCCGAAAAATGGGTGTATTGTATACAAATTTCCAATGGAAAAAGCTCCGCTTATCTTGTGCGAAGCGTACACAAAATAACAAGAAAACTGTTCAACAGGAAGTACAGAATGGAGTTCGATCTACCTCGTAAGCCAGAGATGGGATGCAAGGAAGGTCAAGCTCTGACGTTTATCGATCAACTATTTCTGATCAATAAAACTTGCAAACCGCACCAGATAATCTTTCGATCTCTCATATGCTCCTTTTGCCTTAGGTAGTCTCTGCTCAAAACTGCCAATGATCACCAATGGAGAGAGTTGTGTTTTCGTGAAGGGACTGATCGCTCCTGCTGCCAATGCTAAAGCAAAATGTCTTTTGTCTCTGCTAAAAGATGATGCTGCCAAAAGATCAAGATCTCGGGATCCTTTGTTTCTTCGCCAACTGGAGTATTTATAAGTTCGACAACATATGGAGAAAGCATGGCCCTGATGACACGTGTCCCGAACCTTCAAAATACTGCTGACCTGGTAAACTTTATGTTGAAATTGGCCACGTCACATCACGTTTTGAGAAGGGGAGCAAAGTATGCTATCGACCACTTCCGCTAAAGCTACTCCGTGATTACGCACAATACGCTCATCAGCGTATTGTGCGTATGGATAGCAGGTGCGTATCTGGTACTGCTTTAGCCAGTTTTATGCTGTATTACACTTGTTTACGCTTCGTCGCATGGCGGAGCGTAATAAAGCATGTAAGTAGTTGATTCAAGCTGTTTTACGCTCATTCACGCCGGGAAGCGTAATAGAGCGTAAAAATGATCAACTTTACAATAAATTACGCTTGTCAATGCTTCGTAGCGTAATGAGCATAAAGCAACCAATCTACAAGAAAGAAGAGATCAATTTGCCACGCTTCCTTTGACTCTGACTTTGCTTTTCTTGAAGCTCGTTACGCTACTCTGCGTAACGTAGCGTAAACTTGGTCTGGAACAAAAGACTTAGCAGAATATGCGACAAGTCTAAACTTTGTCAAAATTGCCGAAGTAAGTTACTTTCTGCTAACGGGCTACATTAAACAGAGTTACGCTGAGCGACACTACGCTATGTTGCGTAATGTAGCGTAAAGAAAGAAAACATGGTAAGATTGAAATTTGTAGGAACTTGGAGACTTGATACTGTGCGCCTCTTTTCTCTGCTTCGTCTTCTGAATTTCCGTCTCGAACCTTCGCCCGAATCATGAATCTTCGCCTGAGGCCAATTCACAATTTCTACAGTGTTTCAATGATCATGATGAACCCCTACTCACAACCCGAAGTATGCTTGACATTACGGAGGCAGTTAGGATTCCCACAAGGCATTTAAAGGATAGCCGGATCAAATGATTAGACATGAACAACATCCCATGGTTTGAAGGGGGATACAATGCGATCCGCAAAATCATTTACAGGCATTCCATGATGCCTGTGCCTTGCAGAATTTAGATAGTGAGTGGCAAAAACTTAAGTTGTTCCCAAGGACACTCACTAAAGAAGCAGAGAGCTGGTACCGGTCCTTAAAACTGGAAACCATCAGGAGGTGGAGTACGACGCTAGAACTGTTCAACGAAAAGTATCAAACATACTCCAACGTGTCCAATTTACGTAAGCAGATCCAAGGCTGGAAACAAGGTACACACGAACCCTTGGATGCTGCCATGACGCTATTACACATTGTTACATCATTGCTTGGGCCATGGGTACGCTCAGCGGGATCAACTTCGCCACATCGTGGATGGGCTAAGGAATGAAACTAGAAGAACCCTTGGAACTTACACCCAAGGGAGACTCTCACAACTTAGAGCCCATGAAGTACGTAGCTTGTTGGAGCAAGTAGCAAACGAAGAAGGTGAGCTACGCAAAAGGGAAAGTGTGGAAGAGTACAACCATGATCCCTCCGTTCGGAAGAAGGGAGTGAAAGTGTGGATGAGTCACTAATCGAAGAGTTGGTGAATCGGAAAACTTTGCCGATCCAAAAGTTAACAACCGAGGTATCGGCCAAAGTAGACCAAATGTGGGATTCCTTAGACTCAAGAATTGAAACAGTCTTGAAAATTGTAGAAGAGTCTAAGGTTGAACAAAGTAGTGACAAAGGTAAGAAAAAGTGGAGAGATTTAAGCCATGCACACAACAAGGGTAAGGGAAAAATCACTAACTTCGATGTGGCTGAGGATTCTGATTTAGATGATGACAGTGGATGTGAGATCTACCATTATGACCATCCTAAGGGATGTTGTCCCATCATCTCACATCTACAGGAGTTTGGGGTGTATGCGCTTAATCCAAGACTCAACCAACGGCAAACACCCTGCAGGTTACCTTATCCATAAGGTAACCCAAGACAGTTCCACCAACCCTTAACGTATTATCCAAGTGGAACTCCACCATAGCCCATGAGACAGCATCAGCAGTGGTAGTACCCACAATCATGGGGGATGCCACCGCCAACACAACAGTACCCTTACCGGCAGCCCGATCCTTATGGTTATTATGTGCAGCAGCCGATTTCTCCAAGTGACTCTATGGGTCACGCAACTCCTAACCGTCACTACCAAGTTTGGAAGTACTTCAGAAGGACTCCTTCTCCTCCGGGAAACATCTCACACTCGTTTCATCCTCCTAATCCATCCGCACCTCTTCCACCACAAGTAGTTCCCATAACACCTCCTACTCCAACAATGCAAGGGGAACTTCCTCCTCAACCGCAGCAACGTCATGCTGCGAGAGCTGTAAATATCCAACCCGCTGTTGGTTCTAACAACTATAAAAAAAGAAGACCTTACTTCAGAACCAAAATCCTAGAAAAACTCTTGCAACAACAAGCGGTTGAGGCCATGTACACTCCTCCATCACCATCTAACACTTCGGAGCACCCTTCAGTCCAACAGAGCGTAACACATACGGTTATGTTAAC